>CANXYI010496439.1:0-15162 GCA_948208565.1 Hura crepitans
TACACCATATGAGATGCAGTATAACAAGAAACCTATGCTTTCCATTTGAAAGTATGGGTTGTCTTGCTCTTGTAAAAAGGACAATATAATACAAGCTTGAAGCAAAGTCTAATAAATGCTTATTTGTGAGCTATCTTAAAGAATCATTAGGATATTACTTTTATAATCCTTTAAAATAAAAAAAAGTGTTTATTTCAAAGCATGCTATCTCTCTGGAGAAAGAGCTTCTTCTCAAAAAAGATAGTGGGAGTAAAATTGAGCTTGATAAAGTTCACAACCCATAAATTAAAGCAGAACAATTGATAAATCTTGAATCTATCACTCATTATGTTGAAATAATAAAATAACCTCTTGTAATACAAGCTTCTATAAGATCTACAAGACTGCATTCTATTATTGAGAGGTATTGATTTCTTATAAGTGAATAGAATGATGTACTTTTAATAGAAGGTAATAAGCTTACAAGCTATGAAGAAGTTCTGAAGCATTTAGAATTGGAATTATAGCTTAAATCTATGAAATCTAAAATAGATTTCATGTATGACAACCAGGTATAGAGTTTGGTTGACCCACCTGAAGGGATCAAACCCATTGGGTGCAAATGGATCCATAAGAAGAAGATCGATATGAAAGGTAAGGTAATTACCTATAAAGCTCGCCTTATGGCGAAAGGATATCATCAAAGATAAGAAATTAACTTTGATGAAATCTTTTCTCCTATGGCTATGCTTAAATCCATTAGGTTTTAACTTGCTATTGCCACTTATTATGATTATAAGATTTGGAGAATTGATGTAAAAACAACTTTCCTTAATAGAAACCTAGTTAAGGAAGTGTATATGACATAACCTGATGGTTTTACATCCAAAGATAGCAAAAAGTATGCAAACTTCAAAAGTCCATTTATGGATTGAACCAACCATTAAAGAGATGGAATATTCAATTTGGTGAAACAATTAAAGAGTTTGGGTTTTATCAAAATCTGGATGAACTGTGTATTTATAAGAATGTCAGTGGGAATGCAGTTGTTTTCCTTGTGTTATATATGGATGACATATTACTCATGGGAAATAATGTCTCTATCATTCAGTTTATAAAAATACAGCTATCTAAATAATTCCCTATGATAAAACTTAGAGAAGCAACCTATATTCTGTGTATTAAGATATATAGAGATAGATCCAAAAGGCCACTAGGTCTTTCACAGCTTACATACATAGACAAAATACTAAAGAGGTTTGTTATGGATCTCTCAAAGAAGGGTAATCTCCCTATGACCCAAGGCAAATTCCTTTCTAAAGTTATGTGACCTACAACACATGAGCAGAGAGAATGCATAAATAGAATACTATATGCTTTAACAATTGGATCTATCATGTGCACTAAATTATGTACACGACTCGATGTATCATATGCTTTGAGTGTCAATAGCAAATACCAATCCAACCCCAGATAGGAACATTGGGTGGCTAACAAGAATATCTTAAGTACTTGAGAAGCACTAAGGATATGTTCTTATTATAGAGAATGAGACTTAATTGTCAATGGATATATTGATGCCAATTTTCAATATAATAAAGATAACTATATGTCTCAGTTAGGGTATTTCTTCATATTTGGTGGTACTTTAGTTAGCTAGAAAAGTTCTAAGCAACATCCAACTGCAAAATTAACAACCAAAGTCGAGTATTCCACAGCTTTTGATACAGGTAAAAAAGCAGTATGCACTAAGAAGTTCATTACTAAACTAGGAGTGGTCCATAGCATTGTTGATCTGATACTTTTGTATTGTGATAACAATGGAACCATTGCACAATCAAATGAGCCATACTCTCATCAATGATCCAAGCATTTGCTCTATGACTACCATTTGATTAAAGAGATCATAAGTAGAAATGATGTAAAGATACAAAGGATACCTACTGATAAAAATGTGGCTAATCCACTCACTAAAGTGTTATCCCATAGTAAGTTTGATTGCCATATAAATCCCGTAGGGATTAGGTAGAGAGGCAATTAGTTCTAGTACAAGTGGGAAATTTTTAGATATCTATGCCCTAGAGACAATCATTAAAGACATTTTTTTATGCACATGACATTTATTCATTTAAGGCATTCTTTAATTTAGTACTCAAGAATTATAACCATTCATTTGTTTGTCTATAACTTAAATTGATCAATAAAGTCCTTGGTATAAAATAAATAATGTAAAAGAAATCATGAAGAGTTCATGATGTGTGATTCTTATATATATACTTGAAATATCCTTAGTTTAAGTATTAATAAGACAAGACATTGATAAAACTAGCACATGTTATATTTCTTAATTAGGTTTAGCAATAGTTCTCATAAGCTATAAACATGAGATGTTTAACATTAACATGTGGATACTTCTTTGAGAAATGAGTTCATTAGAGTCCTAGCTATAAGATAATTACATGTATACTTAATCTATGTTAGTGATTTAATCATATCATGGCAGTTGTTTAAATATCTTTAGACTTGAGATCATAAAGGTTATCTTGGATATTAAACACCATACTTTGACACAGTAGCTTATTTCTCACCAGAAGGCATTCATAACATGGTGATTGGATATAGTATGAAGTGTTCAAAGATAGTTAAATGATCAATAAATGATTCACCACCCAGATTAATATAGGGGAGTTTATTTCACTAATCTTTGTAGTTGACTTTGTTTAGAAGTCTCTAGCTAGAGCAGTAAGTAGATGTGGATGGGATTCATTTATGTATTACAAGAACAAATGTTCAAGGTACAATATCTAACAGGTTTATGGCTTCATTAAATGTATATTTAGTCTAGCATTGAGTTGATATAAGTCATACTTAAACCTGATTAAGTAAAGTATGGGAAAATGATAAATTGCATGGTAACTAGATATGGAAGGCTATAAGTTAAAAATTGCTAACTTTTTGACAACTTGGGTAGTCATGATGCATGACTAGATGCCTCTCATGACTTACACAAAATGAATTTATTAGTTGTTAATTAATAATGATTTGAAATGGTTCAAATCATAGAATCCTAATCCAACTAGGATTTTAATTCATTTTGTGCTACTGAGTTGACTCAGAAATCCAATAGGTCACACACACAAAGGGAAAGGGTATTACTATAAAATGACAAGTATTTAAATGGAATGAGATGTCACTTGAGTTTAAAAAAAAAGAAGAAGAAAAGAAACATATGCACTTTAGGCCTAGTTAGACTAGGCCCAAAGTGCATAAGAAGATTTAAAGGTTTGATTTGATGAATTTGGTTTAATCAACTGGTTAGACCAATTCAATTGAACCAATTTCTATCAAGGATGAAAATACTAACCTTAGAATTTCTAGAAGACCTAAAAAGGGGGTCTGTAAAAGACTAAGGTGGTATTTAGCCTATAAAGAGATTTTTTTACATGTAAAAAATAAAAAATTATTTGTGTTCTTTTTCTTCTTCTTCTCCTTCTTTAGCATTTTATTCTATTAGCCTCTAAATATTATTGCAACTTTTTCAATCACCTTGAAGGTATTTGTAATTCCCTTTTCTTGTGTGGACTATATTAGAGGCATTTCAATTAGAACGTTGTGATTTATGACAACTTGGCATGAAGTAATCTGCATAAAAAAGCAAGAATCAAAGAAATGGTAATTTTCTAATACTTATCGCTGTTAATTAACTGTATATGATGCAATTGATTCATGGTAAAGGTTTTTAAATTTTAAATTTTCACTCGTTTAATTATTAAACTATGTTTTAAAACCTATAGATAACTTTTCAAAATAGCTTAGGCAAAAGTTAAAGGAACAGAGAGAAAATATTCAATCATGAAAACCTTTGTGGCTAGTATAACAGGAGCTTAGTTTGATGAAGTCCAAAATGTTTAAATGCCGAAATTAAATAAGCAAAGTTTGATGGCATTAAATGTATTTGCAATAATTATCTTTATGCACACATGTTACCTTATGGCAAATTATATCATGTAAAATAAGAGAAATACTTTTCCTAAATAAAGCCCTCTTTGAAACCACCACTAGAAAATGATAGCCTCGTTACGTTTTTACCTACCTAAAAATACCACCAAGCCTTATAAACTAAAACCAAATTATAATAAGCTTAAAGCTAAGAAAAAAGGAGTACCTTTCTTTAATAACCTACTTTCAGGCTAATGGGAACACGGTTGACCTTAAATAAGAATAAGTAATACTAGCAATAGCACAATCATTTAAATACCAAGCAATAAGGCATAAGATTTCATCACTTAAGCGAACGGCCTTGTCTAAAAAATAAAGGAGAAAACAGCATGTTAGGTCTATCCTTCATGATTACCTAAGCAAAAGTTAGGCTGCCCATTAGTTTGAAAACTTCCTTTAGAGAGCATATTAGACAAAAGTTAAGGCATAACCCGCTAAAAAGAAAACCTCCAGGTCCTCTAGGTAAAGGTTAGGGTCAAGAAAGAGATAAAGAAAAAAAATAACAAGTTAACAATTTATAAGGAAGTGGGGGCACCATTGGTTAATTAATTCTCAATAGCTATGAGTCTTGCAAACCTTTCCAAAACAACTCCTTATAATAAAAATAACACAAGCTTTAAAAATAATCAAACCTAATCCTCAAAGACCCCATAAAGACACTTGCTTTTTTTCTTAACCAAATAAATCAATCTTTGCCAATGATCCCTCCAAATTACCTCAATTACATCTATCCACCAATAAAGCTTATTGCTAGCCTTAAATGCATACTTTATGACATGCATACATATAAAAAATGCTAGGTATACTAATGGTTTCATGTTATAGTCCACACCAAACCACTACACACTAGCATCTATATCATATCTATATGCAAAATGTATGCATACATCTTAAAGATGGAAAAGTAGGCATATTTAATAAATCTTATGTTAGGTCAAGAACATGTATTTTATAAACTATAACTATCACATGTGTTTACGGTGCAAGCACATTTTCATTACCCTAATGCTTTCATAATAGGTCAGATAAAGTAAAGACATGTGAACACCACCAATTACTAATAATTCTAGGGATGCTCAAAATGACCATGGAGGCAATTGATACGTATTCACCCAATTGCATGGGTTGACATAGGTATGTCATGGAAATAATCTAATGCATTAAACTAACGATTATGGCTTTTTTTATTACAGATTCCTAAACTACATGAATTGTGAACTGGTAAAGGAATGAGAATTTTAAGATTCTTAAAGCCATGAAGAGGAAACCAAATAATGTGCTACTACACTAATAACCTCTAGCTCTTAAACTAAAATGGATGACCATCGTGCCAAATTTTAAAGTTGTTTGGATAATCCACATGCCAAGTTAAATTGGAAAGATTGTCAATAAAGAATAACCATGGCTAGGATAACTTCCATAATGCCAAACTCTATACCATATACCAAGGCAAATGCCAATGCAAAGGCTAAGCTTACTACCTTTTAGTTACAAGTGCATTGTTATTTGCCTCGACACAAAGGGTAAGCTTACTAGTCATCTTACCACCTCGACAAAAGAAAACAAACTACCTGAAAAGACAATGCCTACTTAAATGAAAAATCCAAGAAAAAAAAAGAACCACAATTATCAAAGTTAACCTCAAGGCTTCTCTTTTTCTTTTAAGAGCATGATCATTAAGTTGATTGAAGTTGCACCTACCGAGCAGAAGGAGCTCTTGAAATCATCATATTTAACATCAAGGATTCTCTTTTGCTCTCAAAAGCATAACCAATAAGTCGAATCAAGTCACACCTATCGAGTATAAAAAGCTCTCAAAATTATCAAATTCAACCTTAAGGCTTCTCTTCCACTTTTAAGAGCATGACCACTAAGCTGACTCAAGTTGCACCTACCAAGTAGAGAGAGCTCTTGTAATCATTAATAAAGTCTTAAGGCTTTATTGTTTGCCCCTAAGGGCATGCTTACAAAAGTCGACTTGAATCAGACATATCGAGTGGGGAAATCCAATTATGAGATCATTGAAGCTAGAACCTAACTTCAAGGATTTCCTTGAAAAGTGAGAAGTAGAAACCAAAATGGGTCTAATCGGATAAAGATTCATCTGGACATATGTAACCTTCATCCAATTGGATGAAATCCTAAAACCTAAGATAAAATCTTGCCAAAATAAATATTTTGTGTGAATCAAACCATGATTGGATGAAGCCTCATCCAGACAAATGAATGCCTTTATTTAATTAGATAAACTTTTAAATACCTAAAAGGGACAAATGTCTCCTTCTAATTGAACCAACTAGAGGTCTAAATTTTCCAATCTCCAGCCCTTTAAAAGGTAAGTTTTAGCCTTGATTTAGGGGATTGAAAGCATTTTTACACTAAAATATAAAAAAATCTCCTTAAAAAAACCATAAAAAAGAGAGAAAGAAATGAGGAAAAGAACTTCAAATTTCTCTAGTTTACTTCATTTTCTTAGTAACCAAACAACCATTTCAACCTTTAATATCACTTTTCAACAAGGAATCCTAAAGATAAAGGGAAACTTTGGTATTTCCCTAAGAACTACTTAGTGCATTCTCCTTTATTGCTTCATTTTGTGGTCATTTTGCATCTTTAGTGTGTGTTTTGGTGTTATATTGCTTATTTAGCCATTTTTTACTTCTTTTTTTTTTACTTTAGATCTTGTTTTGTTCTATTTCTTCTATTTTTAGTGCCTTTCCCTAATTTAAGGATGGCAATGGGTCAGATGCTCATAAAAGTTCTCTATCTAAACCCGAACTTGATTATTTATATATAAACCTAAACCCATCCTAAATTTGATTAAAAATTTCTTTAGATTACCCAAACTTATCCTAACTCAGCTTATAACTACTCGAATAATGCCCGAACTTGTTAAAATAACTATTTAACATATGAAATGTTAATTAAATTTATAATATATTTCATAAAATATAATTAAAATAAATAATAAATTCTAATTAATTAAATATTTTTTATTATATATATCAATATATAATGAAATTATAAAATATTATGGTAAAATAATATAAATTTTATATACTATTTAAGAAAAAAATATTTTTTTATAAATTAAATATTTAATTATTTAAATGAGTTAAAGAAATGGGTGCCTAATGGCCAATACATGAATCTGATCCAATCCCAACATAAGTAGTAAAATTAATAACCAAGTCCATCCCAAAGCTATATGATTAAAGTCAAAGCGGATCAAGTATACCTATTGCCCTCTCTATCTTAAATAATAAGGGTCAAAGATCAACTTGAGCAGTTTAAACACCTCAAAATCCCATTTTAGGACACTAGTTGGAGTTTTTTGCCTAAGAGTGAAATCCAAGTTGATCCAGATGAATGACCAAGTTCATCTATTTAGATGAATGTTCTTTGTATGCAAAGTTGCCACCTTTGTTACCTTGAAACTTAAAGTTCCTGAGGATAAGGACTATATCCGATTAGATGTCTTAAAATTTGATCGAATATCATTGTGTCCCTAAATAAAGTAACCTTTTTGTTTGTTTGAATGGCTATTATTTAACCACTTTTGGATGACATCAGATTGGATATTAGTTTATCTGATTGGATTACACTCCTTGTGCTATAATAAAGTTTGCATTTTTAAAGTTTTACATATTTAAGTCTTTTATTAAGTGTGTTTCTTCAGGATAAGCCCAAGGGAGGTTTGATCGGATGGCCTCCTATTTGATTGGCCTTCAAAGGCCCTAAATAATGGCAAAATGTATATCTTTTCACTTTTCTTCTCTATTTTTGAATTCTCCATTGTGGAGTATATTCGATTGGATAATGCTTCATCTAATCAGTCAATTGTTCTAACCAGTCTTGCTTTATATGCTCTTGCTCTCTTATTTGCTTTTAATGATGGTTGGTTTAGAGTTTAACCTAAGAAGGAATCAAGAACAACAACTTAATTCTTATTTTATTATTCTTTTTCCTTGTAAGCCTTTTTGATTTATATAAAGGTTATATTTGCTCATAAATTGTAATAATTTTTTTCATTGGTAGAACATTCCTAATATAATTCCATCTATTTTATAATAGGATAGTCAAAATGATTTTTAATCCTAGAAAAAAAGAAAATAATCATGAAAAATTTTTTATAGAAAAAGGTAGGACTTGATTGCATAAAAATAAAGGTTTTGGGACCAAAGTCCTTAATTACTAAAAGTGATCTTAACTTTATGAGAATGGTTCATTCTATAAACAAAAGGTCTAAATGATGCTTTCAAGACTAATGTCCATAACATCCCATAAAATCATTTGAAAATTTAGAAAATAAAAGTTTCAACAAAAGGGATTTCTATTCAATAAAAAAATTTTTAATCAGTAAAAATTAATTTGAAATCAATGTTCCAAAAATCCAAAAGATTTTATTTGAATAAGAATAAAAATGTTCTATTTAATAAAAAGTGCTTTTTAGAACCAAAGTTCCACAATTCCATAAAATTGAGTTCAGATTTTAAAGTGATTTTCATAAATGGTTTTGGAACCAAGGTCCCAAATGAAATGATTTTGGACCAAAGTCCTCTATTTAATAAACTGGCCTGATTTCATAGTTGAGCATTCTATTGTGAATGAATGTATACCTTTTGTATTGATGTGCAAAGGTATTTATTTATTTAATTCTCGTAATAATTATATGATTAAAAATTCAATAAAAGTTGCATTATATAAAATGAAAACCTACATTAATCCTAAGGCATAAATAAAAGGGAATTCTTGAACCCGAAATCTCTTCTGATTTACTTTTTGGATTGACCACCCAAGTGGTAACTCATACTAACCACAAGGAAAATCACCTTATAGAGGACACTCGAGCTCTCAACTTTGGGTTAATCAAGCTATCTAAAGGCTTGCTTGGGTGGTTGTTAGCCTGATACTAGATGAGATACCTCTAAATGATAAATCCATTTTTATTAAACCCAACTCTCTAGTTCATCATAGTTCTATTTTAATGCAATGTTTTTAGTTTTTCAAAAGAGATTATCAATGTCAAAATATAGTTATTATAATTTTTTAATCATACCTTGAAATGCACTTTTTAAACAAAATACATGCACGATTTCTTTTTTTACTTAATGTGTAAATATTTGACAAGGATAATAATTAATTAAACCATTTAATGAGTGAAATTTCTCATTATTTCCTATGTTTGAAGAACTAACAAATGAACAAATATAAATCTACAAAATAATTCCTAAAAGAGAATATAGATTGTTGTGTTATGTTAAAAGCACAACCCTGTGATAGCTAATATAATGAAAAATGCAACTAATATAGTAAGACAATCAACAATAGCAAACCAAGCAATAATAATAAAAATAAATCAAACAATAATTAAATCAAAGAAAAGGCTTAGCATAGTATGTGAATTTGTGGATTGAAGTAGGGTGATGATAGTGAACCGAAAAAATGGTTAATTATGAAAATTGATCCGAAATCAAACCATTTTTCAGTTAATCGAATCAATTTATACAGTTTGGTTTCTACACTATTATTTTTTTAGTCCTCAATTTTGGTCCATCATTCAAAAGTTCACCAGTTTTGGTTAACTGACTGATTCACAACATGGAAAAATTTTGCCACTAATAGTTTTTAGTGATGAATATATAACATTTTTAATGACAATTTCTAACTTTTTAGCAGTTGTTTTGTCATTAATTATTTTTATTTTTTTCACTTTGTGAGTATGTGTCTATATATATAAGTTATAATATTTATGGCGTATACATATACATACATTCATATATTATAATATATATCTATATGTGTATTATAAATATTAAATATCTGTATGTATTTATGTAAAAATAAATTTAATATAATAAAATTTCTGCATAAAAATATTTTTTAATTGTATTTTTATTTGAATAATGGTTAATATAATATTTAGTTTGTAATATTTATTTTAAAATACTTAAAAAAATAAAAATGCATTTTGTAATTTGCATATTTTTAACATATATTATTTATTTAAATTTTTTAATGGTTAATAAAAAATTATTGATTAACTAAATAGAAAAAATTGAATCGATGTACTAGTGAATCGATATTAATAGACTGATTAATGGTTAGTGATTTTTAAAAATTGATATTATTGGATTGATTTTTTCTTTGCTCATAGACCGGTTAGTCTATGAACACCCTTAGATTGAAGCATGCTAATTGTGCTGTCCTTTGACAGAAAATGGCCCGTCTACACCAACTATCAATCAATGACGTCCCTTTGCAAGATACTTCAACCCATTAAAATTCTTATGTGTAGTTAAGAATTCCTCAAATCGATTATTATATAAGCTTAAATACAAAACTAATGAAAGAGTCTCAAAAATGAAGTTGGTGTTTATTAAAACCTGTAGTGACATTTTAAAGAGACAAAAGACCTTTCTTTCTACTTGCTAGTACTTGTTTTAGGAAAAAAGTGGACATTTTGTTGTTTAACTTTGAACCAAAACTTGAAATATATATGTATATGGATAAAATGTTATCATTTGTTAACATTAAAGCTAAAAATATTAAGCTAAAAAAAAAAGGATATTCTTAAATATAAAAGCCACAAACTCAACTGAATTTTTAAAGAAAAATTAGCCACTAACAGTAGCCAAAGATATTTTTCCTACTGTTTAGAAACCAACTTTTTCCAATTTAAAATAAAATTTAAATTAGAAAAATTTCAAACATTCCCTTACATTATTAAAAATTTTAGTTATTTCGAGCATATGATACTATGTAAGGGTGTTAGATACCTTTAGGGTTTAAACTTACACTTAATATTAATGAATTTAGTTTGAAGAAATCATAGTAACATAAATGTTTTGAACTAGGCTCTTTTGACCAAAATAATATTCATTACATATTCAATATGAGAAATCATCAAGGTTCTCTCGGTTTTACACTTTCCAGTACACTCATGTATCTATTTCATAAGTGTCTTTAGAAAATGATCCAAGTTTTCACAGTGGCAACACCATCACCACACTCACTAGTTGAACCTTCTAAGAGTGATTTGTGATTATCACCCCATAAAAATATAAGCCTTCTGTTGGGTTTAATCTCTTAAGTGGGCTTACATATTAAATCAATTATATTATTGGCTATCAAAATTAAAAGAGTAATTTAAGTGATCTAATTTTAGGCTCTAAAGACATCTATTGGGTATGGACTTCTATTGTGTAGAAACCCAATACAAGTTAAATTAGGTTTTATGGGAACTTACTTAACCTAGTATATAAAGGGTATTAGGGTTGTGGTCCCTGAGTCAGATTTCAGTTGTCAATTTGCCTTGCCCCATACACAAACCAAATTAGTGAGACGACAAATCAAGGCTCAAAAGCACTCAATCCTTTCAGTTAATTCATCAATTATGGATTCAGGTATTCATCTATGATTTTCTATTTATTGTTCATTGTCCAACGGTTTGCATGCGATCCTTGAATTGGATACATATTGTTTGTATCGACATGAATTAAAAGATCTAACACCTTCAAATTTGTTCAGAATTAAATTTTTCCTATATATCATAGTAGAGAGTATAACACATTGGAATAGAACTCAAGACTATCTCGTAAAATATAAAATAATAAACATGCTTTCCTAAGCTACTAAATGATTCCGTTTTTACCTATTGAGCATTATTCATGGAATTACCATGCATCTAGAGACAGGTATCCACTGCGATAACTTTCCTTTGGTGAATAGATTCACAATATTCTTTTTAGACTTGATAAAATCAAAAGAAATTACACCATCAAATAATATATGATGTATAGATTTATGTCTAACTATCAAGTGCCTCCTATTTTTATTAAAATTTTTACTTTTAGCCTTATCTATTGTAGCTTGGCTATCACAATGCATGGAAATTAGTGGTATAGGCTTATTCAAAAATGGTATTCAAATAAAAAAATTTTAATCCAATCTACTTCATTACTAGTGGTATCTAATGCTAATAATTCCACTTCCATAGTAGACTGAGAAATTATAGTTTGTTTAGTAGATTTCTAAGATATTACTCTACCATCCATAATAAAAATAAAGTTACTAGTAAATTTAGTTTCCTCTAAATCTGATATCTAATTTGCATCACTATAACCTTCTATAATAGCAAGAAAACCACAATAATGCAAAACATAAATAATAATACCCTTAAGATACTTAAAGTTCTTTCTAAAGCATTATAGGGTGTAATATCTATAGTATGAGTGTATCTATCCAATTTTGCCACAGCAAATACAATATCAAGTCTACTATAATTTGCTAAAAAGCAATAAAGATCTAATTATGTGAGAATATTTATATTGAGAAACATTTCCACCTAAATTTTTCTTAATTTAATAGTGAGATCATATGGACTGGACACAAAAGATACATTAAAATAACCAAACCTTTTCAATATTTTTTCCTACATAATATGATTGAGATTAAGCAATGTATTCATTATTTTTTGGTAATTTAATTCCTAGAATTGCATTAGCTTTGCCTAAGTCTTTCATGCCAAAATTATTTGAAAGAAAAGATTTAGTCATATTAATCACATTTAAATTAATACCAAAAATTAATACATCATCCATATACAAATTATTACATAAGAATTTTCAAATTTTTAAAAATAAACACATTTATTGATGTTATTTATTTAAAAATCATCAAATAACATAACTTTGTCAAATTTTTGTACCATTGTTTAGGAGCTTGTTTTAATCCATAAAGAGACTTCACAACCTTACAAACTTTATTTTCTTATCCTAGTATAACAAGGCTTTCATCTTGGTCCATATAAATTTCTTCTTCTAATGCACACTTAAAAAAAGTAATTTTTACATTCATTTGATAAATCTCTAATTTATTAATGAAGGCCAATGTAATAAAAAAAATTCTAATGATTGTAATTTTTGAAACAATTGCATAGGTATCAAAGAAATCTACTCTTTTTTTCTCATTTAAAACCTTTAGCTACCAATCTAGCTTTCATTTTTTTTATGGATCCATCAATTCTTAACTTTTTTTAGAAATTACAATTAATTGTTTTACAACCAAGTGGAAGATCAAACAAAAACCATGTTTTACTTAAAATAAGAGAGTTCATTTCATCTTCTACTGCTTCTTCCCAAAAAGAAGCATCAACAAAGAGCATAGTTTTGTAATATGTTTTAGGTTTATCTTCAAGGAAGAAAGTATAAAATCAGCACCAAAATCTTTAGTTTTTCTTTTCCTTTTACTTCAAATTTCTTAAGAATTATCATTGACATAATTTGAACTAGAAGAGCATACATTAACAAGTCCAGATATCTCATTTTTCAAATGAAAAATATTTTCAAAGAAACATGTATCTTTAGACTCTACAATAGTATTATTAATTATTCCAACAATATCAAAATTTAATACTAAAAAGTGATAAGTATTACATTCAAAGAATAAAAATAAAAACACGATTAATAATTTTATGTCCTATTTTTCTTTTCTTAGTAATAGGAATACTAACTTTAGCTAAACACCCCCTACACTTTTAAAAATTTCAAGAATGGTTTTTTTTTAAGTCAAAGTTTATAAGGTGTTTTGTCATAATTTTTGTAAGGAATTCTTTTAAGAATTAAACATGTAGAATATAAAGCTTCACCCCAAAAATTATTAGGCAAACTAGAACCAAGTAACAAAGCATTAACCATATCCATATGAATCACATTTTTTCTTTCTATTACTCCATTTGATTGAAGTGAGTAAGGAGGTGTGACTTTACAAATAATGACATACAACTCACAAAATTCATTCATATCACATGTAAAATTTTAATTTTCTTATCGAGTCAATTTTCTACTTCTACCTATATATTTTAAATTTATCAAACAATTCACTCTTACAATTAATCAAATATGTATAATAATATTTTGAAAAATCATCAATAAAGGTAATAAAATATCTCTTGCCACCATGAGTCAAAACATTATTACTATCACAAATATCAATATGTATCAATTCTAATAATATTGTTTCTCTTATCATAGGTTTGAAATGCTTTTTAAGTTGTTCATATTGAATACAAATTTGACATTTTTTTATTAATTTCATGCTTTGGATTAAATATAAACCTATTATTGTTTTAATAGTATCAAAATTTACATGTCCAAGTCTACCATGCCAAGTATCATTACATTCAACAACAATAACAACAACAAAGCAATGAACAAAAGACATTTTATTATTAGTAAAATGCACCATATTTAATATGTAAAGTCCATCGACCAAATAACTTTTGCTAATAAAAGTATCATTTATACTAATAACAACTTTTTTTAACTAATAACAATTTAAAATCATATTGGTCTAATAAACATAAACTAATTAAGATTTTCCTCAAAGCAAGAGTATGCAAAACACCATCAAATACAAGCAAATTTCCATAAGATAATTCCAATTTTATTTGGCCTTCTCCTAAGACTTACACCTCACTATTATTTCCTATTCTCACAATTCTTTCTCTTCATATCTGATACGATGAGAACTACTTTTTGTCAGCACACATATGAACATTAACTCCAGAGTTTAACCACCAATCGTTTGAGTTAAAAATTATTGAAAATTATATTTAACTCTAGGTTAGAAGTAAAGTACCTATACGATGAGGTAGAAGAGCTAAGTTCTAAAGTCACCATATTTACTTGAGGTTTTTGAACTATTAATGCTTGAGAATGTTGTCTATCGTGCTTAAAGCAATTTTACAACATGATTGGTTTTTCCACAAACCTAACATTCTACACCTTTTCTAATTAATATTGCTATTATTTATTTATTTATTACTATTATTATTATTATTATTATTATTATTATTATTATTATTATTATTATTATTATTATTATTATTATTATTATTATTATTATTGCCATAGAATTTTTCTTAAATGCATGTTTCTTGAAATTCTATGCTTTAGGCTCATAAACATTTTCAATAACATAAGCTTTTGCATGAAATTCAAAATTTTGATTTTGCTTTTATGAAATACCATGCCTTTTCTCAATTCTCAGAGAAACAAACAATTTGTCAAAAGAAAAATTTTTTAGTTTTTATTTTAAACTTCTAGCAAAATTAGACAAAGAAGGTGGCAATATTCAATAGGAGAAGAAACTAAAATAACATCATGAAATTAAATCCCTTTA
>CANXYI010496492.1:0-11956 GCA_948208565.1 Hura crepitans
CTCCCATCTTTAGGAGATTGGCTTTTATTAAAATACATTTTTCATGTGCTTTTTATTAAGGAAAAATCAAAACCATTTTATTAAGAAAACACTAATTAATTGGGTAGAAAACCGTTTGATGTGAAGTTAGGCTTTTGGTGTGTAACACAAGTTATTAAACTAACTATTAAGACCCAAAATAGTCAAAAGGAATAAAAGGTACAAAACCAAATAAGTAAAGAATAAACTGTTTGGTCCTATCTCTGCATCGTCGAGTTTGTGCGGGCTCTCTAAGGCTCTGGTCTATGTTTGTGCGAACTATTATGTGCCATGGCCAATATGTCCGTCCGGACCTTATATCCAGTAAGAATTGTCACTTTTGCACAACTCAAGGAAAAGGTTAGTAACACAAATAATGGTCTGTGAAATAATAGTAGTGAACCGAATAATAACATGTGAAATGCAAATATAAATGGTCATACTGCATGTCCAGATAATGACTATGAATGAGAGAATGGCAGACTAATCATGCAAAGGAAATCACAAAGATATTCACAAGGACTGGACTTCATAATATATGTTTGTGTGGACTATAATCCTCGTGAAAGAGAGTTTGTGCGGACTACAAAACAGGACAAATATATGCAAAACATGGTTATTTGTACGGACTACGATCCTTGTGAAAGGAGTCCATGCGGACCTTACATTAATTCCAGTGTATCAACAATATGCATATTAAGAAACAGAATGGTCACGCAACATGATAAAAGCATGCAAGCATGTCAACTTGGTAAGCAGAATACATTAAAACATAGTAACAAAGTAAATAGAAAACTGTTATCGAACAAAAGTTCGCACGGACGTTAAATCGCACACATATCAATATAGTTAGTCTGTGCAGTCCTTCTCATGCCTTAAGGTAAGTACGTGCAATTAGGTTATCAATTACAGAATGATCACAACATTTTAATGAACAATTAAATACAATGCAAACAGTATAAAACATTAACCTACTCCTATAATCGAAATGGGGATTACAAAAAATCTCCTCACATGACGATTAATCCTGGTAGATCATCGGTTTATAGCAACAATACAAATAGATGAATGAACAAGATGAGCCTCAGATCTTACTTTGTAAATAAGCTTCAAGCAACAATGCAAAAGGTTGGTTTTTTAGAAAGAAGATTGTTTTGAGTGTGGGCTAAAGACTAGAAGATCGATCCTACTTCGGAGTCCTCTCTTGGACACTCGAACTGTGGGTTAAGAGCTTACTGATTTGCCTCCCTTGGCTCTTTGGCTCCTTGGCCCTTTTTTGCTCTCTTGAGAAGAGTATTTATAGGCTTGGTGGACAGCTTTTTTGTCCAGAAGAGGCAGAGTCCTAGTGGGATTAGGAAATAGAGTTCAAATAGAAAGTTCACGCTTTTGGAAGCTTTTCATCGGCAAGTCCTTACGGACTTTGGGTTCTAAGTTCGTGCAAACCTATGCTTTGGGTCCACCCTAGCAGTTCATGGGCCTTGGGCGTGGTTTTGGGCTGAATCTATTTTAGTCTGTGAGGATATGGGCTTTGGCTTGTTCGGGCAGACCTTGGGCCATGGGCCTACCGTTTTAGGCTGGGTTTTGGTTGGTTGGTGCGGACCTCATAGCATTAGGTCTTGGCAGACTTGTGCCATGTTAGTCCGTGAGGACTTGGTTTTTAGATTACTTTCATTGTTGTTTGAGCCTGTCTCTAGTTATCATCATAGGCTTAAAATCCAGGCGTCTATGATAATTTTTAATGAAAGGAGTGGATGCATTAATTGTCTTGGACTCAATACTGCCTCCTTGAGTGTTGCTGCCTTTAGAAGATTGGGAAGCCAAATTTGTCGAAGTAGGAGTAGTGAAATTGCTCTTACTTCCTTGCCAAGTCCCTCTTCTTCTTGTCGCTTCTTTCATCACCATCTGCTTCTTTGCAAATGCCCAAGCCATGCCATTGACAAACTGACATGTTGGTCTATAGGGACATACTTACTGGCTCTTGCCAACCGTTCTTGAAATTGGCATTGGTAATCTTCAATGGAACCCGTCTCTTTCAGATTGACTAGTTCACCAAATGGATTACTTTGCACAGGTGTTCCAAACCACAAAGTGCAATACTCCTTAAATTTCACTCAATCAACAGAGGGATTATCGAGTTGAGTTCCAACTGATGGAACCACAATTGTGCTTCTCCTAATATATGGAAAGCAGCCAATCCCACCTTATCTGCCTGACATGTGCGTTGATTGGAAATAAACTTTTCACAGCAGCGCAGTCAAATCAACGGGTCTTCTGAACCATCATAAGTCGAAAATCCAGTTTGGTATATTGGGGAACCATCCCCCCTGTTTGTATTCCTCGTCCCCTTATTGCTGGTCCTGCTAGAGGTGCTGCAATGCTTTGCTGCCCAAGATTATTGGTGCTGCTGGCTATTCCACCAGAATCACTTCCGAAGTTGCCAGATAAGCCAATGAACATCTTTTTCATTTGCAAAGATAATTGTTGTAGCTGGTTGCAGCTTGCCTAGCTGCAATTCTATCTCTTGGAGCCAAATCTCTGTTGCTGAATGTTCTGCTTGAAGGAGGGACCGGATCTTATTATTTGGATTAGAATTGCCCATTGAACCAGGCTTTGATACCAAGTTGTTAGGATTCTGAGATAGAGATTGAGTCACGAGGCGATTAACTGGGAATCCAGCAAAGCTGTTCCCTTGTTTTTATTCCTTGATCGACCTATCTTACCGAGCTTACTCAAGGTCGTAAGGGAGCCTGAAACCTCTGGACTCATTGGACAGAGAGAGCCTAATATCTCTTAGGAGTTTGTTGATAAAATCAGCTTGCTTTATTTTATTTCATATGTCCTTTAAGTAGGACTTTCTTATTACATAGAAAGGAAAGCTATAAATTAGCATTACAAGATAGGAAAGCTGTAATTTAGTTTTTTCAAATAAAACATACTAATTATAATCCAGTCAACTAATAACAAACAGAATATTAATTCCTGGATATTAAATTCCCTTTTTATCAGCCTTTGACTTGCGTTTTGCATATGCACAATCTATGAAAGCATATGTAACAGAAGGGGAGGTGGGTTATTTGTTACTTAACCTGGGAGGGTGAATCATTTGTTACTTAATCTATCTTCCATCAAAGTTTTGAAACCATAGTGTTAAATTTAGTAAACTTGGTTTTGTATGCTTCAGAAAGTCAAAATGGTGTGTGATATCACACTTTTAATCCAGAAAGTATTACTGCATTAAGAATTGCCAAAAAATCGGACGTTGACAGTGAATAAGTTTTGCAGGTCTTGGAGGCCTTGCTACCAAAAGGTATGATTGTTCCATCAGCTTTTGAAACAATTGGGCATATTGCACATCTGAACCTGAGAAATGAGCATCTGCCATACAAGAAACTTATATCAAAGGTGCTTATTTCTAGAAACTTGTCATTATCACCATTTTTACTTATGCTGTTGAATTGAAAACCAGTTTCTGAACTATCTTGTAATCAGTATATACAATCTTTTACAGGTAGTTCTGGATAAGAATAAGCCAAAGATACAAACTGTTGTAAATAAGATTGATGCCATACATAATGACTACAGAACAATGCAGCTTGAGGTTTTGGCAGGAAATCACTCCCTTGTGACCATGGTAGTTGAGAATGGACTGCGGTTTCATATTGATTTAGCCACAGTGTATGCTTGCTTTGCCTGTAACCTACCTATATTAGGCTAATAGCTCAACAAGGATGATTCTCTCTACCACTTCTCAGTTGGAAACCACTCAAACATCCATATTTTAGTTGATATTGTAGATCGATGTGATGAATCATGCATATCAGCAATTGAGTAGTTTGTAATGCGGAGCCTGAAAATCATTTCTTAGTGGTATTTGATTTAGATTTAAGTAGTTTTACAGCATACTATGCAAGCATGAATGCTTTGTACATATTCTTGTAACATGAGCTTCATTATGGGTCAGCTTAGGCCCCTTAGGCCCTTTATTTTTCCATTGCTTTCAGTTGAAGTTTTTGGACCTCTATTTTCCTCTTATACGTTGTTTACTTTCTCAGTTTCTCAAGAGTTCAGCCATGTTTAGTTAAGGACCTGTATAGGCCCATCTCATGTCTCAAGGTCAGGTTGGAAATTAAAGAGAGAAACAGGACATAGGTGCTGCAAGGACTTAGGTTTTTCTTTTGTGCAGGTATTGGAATTCAAGGCTTGCAACTGAAAGGCAAAGACTTCTGAATGCCTTTACAGGAAACGATGTTGTTTGTATGTATGAATCCTTGATTACTTTAGTTCATCTACTTGCAGAACATGTGAAGTATTTTGCTGGAGTTGTAAGTCTACAGGTTGTTTTATCTGAGAATTAGATAGAAATTAGATTGACAAATTAATAGAAGTTGGAAAGGCAGCAATGATTCAAAAATAGGACCTGTGTTTTTCCAAATTCCTACTGTAGTAACAACTTTATCCTTTGGAGATATTTATGCTTGTGCTACCAATCATGCTGATTATTTGGATTGGCCTTTCATAATCTTTTCTCAATCTATAGGTGATGTATTTTCTGGTGTTGGTCCAATAGCTCTGGCTGCTGCAAAATTAGTGAAACGTGTATATGCCAATGATTTGAACCCTTATGCAGTTGATTATTTGGAGAGAAATAGTGTCCTGAACAAGCTTGAGAAGAAGATTAAGGTATGATGGTTCATCTTTTATGCAAGTAATACGGGGAGCAGTTAATCCTTTTTGTTTATTCTCCCTTTTCTTTTATTTGGAAGATTTATGTAACTGTAATGATGAAATAAGCTGTCAAGTCTTTCTTAAAACGTTGGAGAATTCCAATTACATGTGGAACAATTGGAACAAAATGGCAGGAGAAATAGAGGTTCCTTTACTGCCATACTTTGATTTAACTCGAGCCTGTTTCATTTCACAGATAATATATCAAAAGTTCTAATGATTTCCTAGCAATGCTGATTGTTGAGGATCTTGCATTCTCGTGTTATAGGTCTTCAATATGGACGGAAGGAGGTTTATTAAGGCTATGTTCTCAAGTGAGAAAGCTCAAACCATTACACAAGTGGTTATGAATTTGCCAAATGGTGCGGCAGATTATCTAGGTGTGTTTTATTATGTTATCGTGATTACATTTTTCTTCTTGACATAATTCATATTCTGAATTTAAGTTAAATAATATAGGCATCATCTCTATTCTTTCAGAATATGTGCTTACAGTTTTCGTGCGATGTCTTTATTTATTTATTAAACTTGTGAAGGCTATAATATTCTGGTTTATTGGCTCATGATTTGGGTTGCATTACTCGGGAAAAAGTTCCTAATGAGCTATAAATTTCTTGAAACTCTGGTCTGGGAAGTTGGGTTTGAAGATTTGTTTTGTTTTATATAGCCTATCTAGAAAAGTGGTACTATCACTTAATCACTTAGTAAAGTAGTATGACCAAGGTAACTATAGATTAGAAAACCAGAGTTCCTCAACTCTTAAGAATAAATTTTGATGACTCTCTCTCTCTCTCTCTCTCCATGTTCTTGTTCCAATTAACAGATGCATTCAGGGGAATATACAAAGATCAACCTGAGAATAGAGAATGTACTTTGCCAATGATCCATGTTTATGGATTCTCCAAAGCCCGAGATCCAGAATTTGACTTTCATGAGGTCTGTTGCTAGAATTTGCCAAGGAAATTTTTACATTAATTTTCTATGATTACTTGTGGGATTTGGTAGACACATTCTGTTTTATCTGTTATTTATCCTCCAATTTTCCTGTTTCCTTCTTGTTTTAATTTGTTTCTGGACATCAATGCAGCGGATAAGGATTGCACTTGCAGAGGTGGCAGTTAACGTGGAAATGCGCAGGGTACGCCTGGTTGCACCTGGGAAATGGATGTTGTGTGCATCATTTGGCCTTCCTGATAGTGTAGCTTATACAAATACCACGCTAAGTAAATAGATCAAATTGCATACAGATTTTGTCCATTTATGTTAGTCGATTTTAATTCAACGCTAGTCTTATGGGCACGGGCATGATTGCTGTTACATGACTCGTATGACCAACGGTAATGGTTCAGCAAAAGGTAGGCTAATTTATGAATCGCCAGTAGTAGAGCAGACCCTTGTTCAATTCTTTATTGTGCGCATGGTGAGATTTCCTCTTTGTTTCGCCCAAAAAATTGAGATTTATCTTGCATTGAACTAATGAAATGCCATGCTTGGAACGTTGAGGGGCATTTTTTTATCCACTTTTGAGGGGTCATTTGCATTGTACAAAATTTTCCCCTTCACCTTTTGTATTCATTTTTTTTTTAATTTTTTTTTCACTAGCCTTTTTAAAGTTGGCAAATATAATATTTTTTTAATGTAGTTTTTGTGCCTAAGCGCATTTTGACATTTTATTTCTTTATGATCCAATAGTTATTAAACCGTCTAGTGAAAAAGGGGTGAATTAATAGTCGAGGTTTTTCGATTTCCACCTAAAAGTTATCACACGCCTTAATCATAATGCAAGATCAAAATTACAATGTTGCTTTTCAGGAAAATTCTTGTTTAGATTTAATGTACAAGAGTTATTTATATGCTAATTAGTTTAGCATATGAGTTTGAAAGTGGTTAAAAAGATAATTAATATATGAATTGATAATCAAATTTACTAAATATAATCTAGTCAAGTTAGATCGCGAGTTCTCACTAGCCTACTGCCTACGTTAAAAGATGATATTCCTTCCAAAATTATTATAGGATGAAGGCATAAATTGGTTTAGGACCAACTAAACCTACTAATACTGATTATAAATAATAATAAATAACAGATAAATATTAAACCAGGGCGTCTGTCTTCCTGATTTTCTTTATCATATGATGGGATACATTGAAGTGTTCTATCTCTTCAGACATATCACAGACACAATGTGCTTTTGTCTGATTTTTTTTTTTTGTACTGTTTTTTTCTTATTCCATTTATTCTATTTGAATTTTTTTTTTGCAGTCCCAAACAACTAGGACAGGACAGTGGCTGCTTCAGGCATCGAATGCACCACAAATATGTGCTTAAATGCTAGAGAGAATCTTAGAATATTTGATGCATTGATTTGTCTTCTTTGGACGGCCCAGATTTAATCCATCTTTAGCATTTATGTGTCCATCGGTTTTGTCTGCTTCGTGAGGCAAATCTCTCTGCAAGATATTTTACACAGACTCGCCATGTCATAATCACCCATTTTAGAGCGAAGGTTTTGAAAAAACATCGTGTCCATGTGGGGTTGATGAGTTGGGGTAAAAACGGAAGAAAAAGAGGTAATCTCATAAGAGATTGAGATATAAATCATTATATGTATTGCTGTGGTCCTGATCTCGTAAGTTTGATTTTGGCACGGAGGATGGGTTACTTGGCTAGGTAATTTGTAACCATGATTACTGAATATTGCACCATTTACTTAAATAGTCCTCTATTTTCAATTTATCTTATAAAAATGCTAAAATTTTTATCAATAGTCATAAAAAATCACTATGATGTATTATAACGGATTTTTAAATTATATATAAATTAGTTTTTATATTTTGACTCGTCCCACTTATTTGGATCCATTTTCACCCATTTTCTTTCCAAGTTAACATGACTCTCTTTGTGATCAAACTCTGTTGTTAAAACTATATTAGTTTGACTATATGGACCGGTTTATTTGCGATTTAATAGTTGGTCTTATCCGATTCAATATAAAATTTTCATTTTAAAAAAATAGAATTGAATTGATTTGAAATAAAAATTGAGTTAAACTAGATTTTTGATATGAGCAAAGGAAGGCAAATGGTCATTCCAACGTACGAGGGCAAAATGGAGATTTTTCTATGCCTAATGGACCAATAACAAGAGCAAAGGCCAAGAAGTATAAGGAAACATTGCAAGTTTTCATTGGTCGAATGCTTAGAAGCATTGAAGCTCATGATGACATGAATATTCTACCACACGCAAGCAACCATGGTGGGTTGAATCTGATAAGTGGGCCACACTCAAGCTTATTTAATTACTTCAAGTTGAAAGAGTGACTTTGGGTTGTCATATACTTGTTAGGCTTGTGGGCTCGAGGAATATTAAAGCTATTGGGCTACATTTCCAATGGGCTTAAGCATAGGGAAGGGCTTAATTAATTACTGTATTTTTATGAAATTTAATTAGGAGCCGAACAAATATATCTCTTATTTTATTTCCTATTTTGAAAAATAAAAGCCTTGTTTGGCTTAGCTTTAATTTTTGTAATTTTGTTTCTTTGTTAAGAGGTGTCATCTAAACATGCCTACTTTTTTATTTCCTTATTGAAATGGGGGTTGGTGTAAGAGATAAATAGCCTTATTGTTGGCTTGTAAAATCACAATTGAATCATCAATAATATTTTTGAGTTTTTCACATAAGGCTTGGCCTAATTATATTAGAGAGGATAGCTTGTCTTTTTCTTTTTGCAACAAGAGTTGATTTTCATCCAAGGTAATTTTTTTGGTAAATTTTTGTTCTTGTTATTTTAAAATCAATCAATTACTTGTGTGTTCCATGCATGTATTGTTTGGGGGTGCAATAGGTTGGGGGTTTATTCTCATTCTTGTTTTAGCCATATTGTATGTTTTAGGGGTTTCAAGTTCTTTAACCTTGGGGTTCCGCGTCAATTTTTTTTATTTTTTTTGTCAAAAATAAAAATTTAGTTGGAGCATAAAAATAAAATTAACAAAATTGAAAAAAAAATTGAAAAAGTTTTGTTCAACTCGATTTACGTTTTAATCTCTTTTTGTCAAAATGAAATTTCTGATTTTAATTATACTGGACTATTGATCACATCGCTGTTGAATTGATTTGTCCGACTGAACTAATATGATTTTAAGAGTAATATTTCGACTAACAAACTCCATTCTAAAAAAAGAGGATGAGACTTATTTGAAACAAAAATTGAGTTGAATTAGATTTTTTCTATTTTTTTTCAATTTTGCTTTTTTAAAATTTTTTGTCAAAAAAAATTGGTTGTAACACAAAAACCTAAAAAAAAAGCAAAATTTTAAAAACTAAAAAAACCAGGTTCAACTTGGTTTATGATTTAATTCATTTTTTTGTCAAAATAAAGTTTTTATATTAAATCGAACTAGATCAATGGCCGTATTGGATCAAAATCGAACCAATTTGATTTTAATAATAATATTTTGATTATGATGAGAGAGATGTTAACTTAGATAAAGAATGGGATGAAAATGGGTTAGAATGAGTAGAGATAGGTCAAAATATGCAAGCCAACTCCTGCAATATGAAAACTTGTTATACCATGTTATATTGATTTTTTAGTTAGTAGTTATAAAATTTAAAAGATTTTTTATAGAACGAATTGAAGATAACTGACCATTTAGGTAATAGTGCAAAATTAAGTGATTATATTTGCAAATTAGCTTAATTTGCATGAAGCCTAAACTAACAGCTGCCCTAACTTCGGCTTCTCTTGTGGCAATCTATAGGAAACTAATCACTCAGAAGTAACAATGCTTACAGCCTACCCCGCTTTGTCTATTTTATAACTATTTTGCTTTTGCATTCATATACTTGCTTGTAATTGCAAATGAGCATCCAAAATTTGAACAATCACACTTACTTTTCTAATTAAGAAAAAAAGGATATATTGTAAGGAGAAGAAGTGACTGCAAATGATATATACAGAAAGAAATTGCAAATGTTAGAAATGTGATATAAAAGGATTTTTCTATTCTCTACATATTTTCTCCATTTGTATTGACACCTTTTCCAATTTCTTGTTGTCAGAGAGAAACTACGGTCATTTATTGAAAATCATAATTTAAAAGTCAAAATTTTTTAAAATTATTTACATTTTTTTACTCATTTAGGGCTATTAAATTATAGTCCACACTAAAATATTTTAATAGTGCCTTTTGTGAAATGTAAAATACGTGCTGTCATACATGCAATTTCTAGATAAATAGCTAATTTGATATCTTCTTGTGATATATATTATTGGGATAATTAGAAAAGGTCCAAAATTTTATCTAGTTTATAGATAAATACTCAACATTGAAAATTTTATAATTGATTACCTAACATTTAATTTTCATTGAAAAATGAACTATATTTCATTTTCTATTAAATTTTAATATAAAATTGAGTTTACACATATGCTAATACAAAAACAATTGATGACTATAACGAATTTTGCAATACCTGCAAATTTATTGTGGATCTGTGATGAGTTTTAAAATTTATTGCAGAATCATATATATATAATTTCTAGTAGATTTTTGGTGCTAAATGTGGCATGGGTTTTTTCTACAGAATTTATGATGCAAATTTATTTAGCAAATAAAATAAAAAAATTTGCAACATGCAACATTCGTCTTAGAAATTTTGCAATACTTTTAGCGACAATTTGGCAACAAATTTGCTATAGTTAAAATAATTTTTAATTTGATTTGTTAATGTAATTGTGACAAATAAGCCGTTGCAAATTCCATCGCAGGTATAGATGGCAAATAAGTTGGGCCGATTAGGTCATGAAGTGTAATGCCTCAAAAACCTATCTAGTAGAAACTTAATTAAATGAAAATAATAATGATAATGAAAATAAATTATAGGAAGAGACAATAAAAATTATCAAAATGGTTTAATTAATGGGTAAAGATAAAATAAATATAAAAAGAAGAGGATTAAAGGAGAGGTTTTTTTTTTATTTAATTAAGCATGTGAGCTATTGGATGGATATTAAGAAATTGATCCAAGCCATCCATCCAAGGCATTTATAAAAAGGAAAATTTGTAGTAAAGGAAAAAGAGAAAACATGTTTCTCTTCGCCCTTTTGTTCTTAACATTATAGACACTCAAGGAACCAAAAAACTCACATACACCACTAAGGCAACTTCACCTAAATACTAAACTAAAGGATTAAGAATGCTGTAACGCTCAAAAATTCCGATTTCATGAATAGTAATTTTCGAGGCATGAATAATATCTCCCAATTGGGTCATGCCAAGGAAGCTAGAGAGAAGCACTAGTCATAAAATTTTGACGGGCGAAATAATGGTGAAAATGAAATAATTACAACATTTAGCAGAACCAATAAATCATTTCATGCTGATATCTAGTAAATAGTAATCTTAGTTCACATCATGCCAGGAATTGCCCGGAGTGTGCCCTGACGGACCTGAAAATAGCATACCTTGAAAGTAAAAAATTATAAATAATCAAACGGTGAAGGAATTGAAATTTTTTGAGTTCATTTGATATTTAATCAAATTTTCTTAACTAAGCGAGTGAATAGTTTGCCTAGTTCCCTTTGGAGTTTTGACCTAAGATTTTACGGGTTTCTTAATTAAATAGTTCATCAAATTTTGGCACTAAAAATGAAAATAGAATTAACCAGGGTCATCAGATTGCCACGTGACGTGATCAGGCCATCCATCTACATAATATAAAATGTGCTATGGTCTATGCATGTGTATGGTGGCTAGATGCACTCATCTTCTTCCCCAAATCCTTGAAAAATCGAAATTACCTCACTTTCTCTCTCCTCCCTTCTTTTCTTCATTTCTTAGCCAAAACACATCGAAATCCTTTGTATATTATATGGAAATAGATCCTTACGATGTCTAGACCAATTCTAGCCTTAATTTTGTGAGAAAAAGTGGTTTTGATGAGAAATTGGAGCTTTAATGGTTTAGGATTTTGAACCCTTAAACTGAACTGAAGCCTGTTTTGAAAACTAAGCATTTTTCTAGGTAACTAGACACACTCTAGATCATGGATATACTTTTGGTTTTGAATTTGGACGTGTATATATTTTTTTATGAATTTTTCAAATTTTTGGTATATTATGGAATTTAGAGAACGAAACAAGACACGAGAACCAACTCAAAGAAAGGTAGTAAGATCGATCTCGAGGCGACGTAGAGCATCTCTATA
>CANXYI010496590.1:0-10093 GCA_948208565.1 Hura crepitans
GGAACTGACAGATATTAGTTTCCTTAATTAGCTATACTATTCATTTATATATACCTGTAATTCCTTGAATATAGACACAAGAAAACAATTCTTCTCTTTCTTGTCTTATACATGGTATCAGAGCTTTTAGGCTCATTTGCAGTTTCTGGGTTTTGCTTCTGTTTTGCTGGTTCCTCTGGGAACTAGGTTTTGCTTGTGTGGGTCATCTCTCAAGGGTGGCCGTTTGCTTCACTGTTGGTCAAGGGGGGGTCCGTGTGCCTCTGTTCGGTGGTTCTCTGACGTCCAGTGACCAGACAATCAGTTCGTGGTTGTCACGCGCAGCTTTCTTTTTTCTGCAATCAATCTCATGCGCCTGCGCATGGAGGAGCGTGAGCACTCTGTTTGCCTTCCTATCAGTCTTCTCGCTGTCACACAGCAAGTTCCAGCCTCTTTCTGGCAGTTTGGTGACCAGATAAGTTGAGTTTGGGGGGTTACTTTGAAGTTGGGTGTCTTCGATACCAAGGTTCTTTTCCTCTGCTTTTTAGTTCTCTCATGCTTCAGATTGGTTGAAATATATTTGTTGTTGGGTTGTGCACATTTGGGTTTACTCTTATTATATTTCTCTTTGGCTGAACCTGATAAGTCTTGTTGACAACATCAAATATGAGTAGTGAAAATAAGTCTCCTGTTACTGAAATTGTTGCAACACCCGCTAAAATAACCGAGCATAAATTAAAGGGACCTAATTATTTAGAATGGAGTAGAAAAATTAGAAATTATTTGCGTAGTGTTGAAAAAACAATCATTCAATTCAAGACCTGCCTATTGATGAAACTAGACAAATCTGGCTTAGAGATGATGCACGTTTACTTTTGGCAATTACAAACTCCATTGAAAGTGAGGTAGTTGGTTTGATTGATCATTGTGAACTTATTAAAGAATTGATGGATTATCCAGAAATTTTGTATTCTGGCAAAAGCAACATTTCTCGAATATATTATGTGTGCAAAGCATTTTACAATACTAAGAAGGAGGCTAAATCCCTTACAGCTCACTTTATGGAATTCAAGAAAAAAATATGAAGAACTGAATATTCTTATGCCTTTTAGGACAAACATTAAAAAGCAACAAATTCAGAGAGAACAAATGGCAATCATGAGCTTTTTGGCCAGTCTCCCATCAGAATATGAGACTGCCAAATCTCAAATTCTTTCCAGTTCCAAGCTAACCTCTCTTTAGGAAGTTTTTAGTAGGTTGCTACAAATAGAAACTACTCCATCTACTCAATAGACTAACGCACTAGTTGCTAAGGGAGGAAGGAATGATGTTGAGAAGAAGAATAACAGAGGAAAGAACGTTGCTAGAAATAGTGAGATTGTTTGTTATCATTGCAAGGAGCCTGGACACACAAAGTGATATTGCAAGAAATTGCAAAATCGGAATCAGAGGACTCAAATTGCCATTGCCAATGTTGTTGCCACTTTTGGCACTTCTTCAGAGAAAACTGTTACTATTTCAGCTGATGAATACGCCCAGTATCAGGATCTGCTGAAAAAGTGCACTCAGGTAAAACATGCCTTATCTCTTCAAATAAATGGGTCATTGACTCTAGTGCTGCAGATCATATGACAGGTAATTCCCAAACTTTATCTAGTTTTCAATTACACAAAGCTCCCTCTCCTGTAACCATAGCTGATAGGACAACTTATAACATTGAGGGTTCTAGGACAATTAAAGCTACTTCCTCTATCACCTTGTCATCTATACTAAATTTACCCAATCTTGCTTTCAATTTTATTTTTGTTAGTAAACTTACCAGAGACTTAAATTGTTGCATCTCATTTTTTCCTAATCATTACCTTTTTTAGGATCTTATGACGAAGCAGATTATTGGTAAAGGACATATATCTAATGGTCTCTACATACTTTATGCATGGATACCTCGACCAGTTGCTTGTTCTAGTGTTGTTTCTCCATTTGAAGCACATTATCAGTTGGGACATCCTTCTCTGCTTGCTTTGAAGAAGTTGTGCCCTCAATTTCAAGGTGTACCTTCAGTGGAGTAAGTCTTGTCACTTTGCAAAACATCATCGAAGCTCATCTAGTCCTAGAGTCAATAAACAAGCTGAATTCTCTTTTGATTTAGTTCATTCAAATGTTTGGGGACATGTGACAATGTCCAATTATGTATAAAACTGCGTTTAGATATTTTGTTACTTTTGTGGATGATTTTTCTAGAATGACTTGGATTTATTTTATGAAGAATTGTTCTGAGGTGTTTTCACACTTTTTTGCTTTTTGTGCTGAAATTAAGACTCAATTTAATGTTTCTATGCGAATATTCCAGTGAATATTACGGAGTGATAATGCTAAAGAATACATGTCAAAGTCATTTTAGATGTACATGAGTCAACAGGCATACTACATTAGTTATCTTGTGTTGATACACCCTCTCAGAATGAGGTGGCTAAAGGGAAGAATAGGCACTTCTTCAGACTGCTCATGCTTTGCTGCTTCAAATGCAAGTTCCTAAATACTTCTAGCCAGATGTTGTCTCCATAGCATGTTCTTGATTAATCGCATGCCATCAATAGCTTAATGGTGATATTCCCTACAAAGTCTTATTTCCTAACAAGTCACCACTTCCATTGGAGCCATGAGTGTTTGGCAGCACTTGCTATGTTCATGATGTAAGGCCCTATATTACTAAATTGGATCCCAAAGCCTTGATGTGTCTCTTTTTGGGATATTCTAGACTTCAAAACGGTTATCGATGCTCCTCACTGAATCTCAATAAATATTTGGTCTCAACGAATATGGTCTTCCTAAAGAACAAGCCATTCCTCTCATCGATTCCTACTTCTACAAGCCAGAGGGAGGATGATGATTGCCTCATCTATAAATTCACCTCTCACATTGAACTACCAGCAGACAATGAACAAGTTCCAAGAGACAATGAACAACCAGCAAATAATAATCAATCAGTTCCTGCTCCAGATAAGCCGCCAATTGTTCAAGTGTACTTCGAGAAATGAGTGACCAATAATACATGTCTTATACTAGAAACATCTTCGTCACCAGATCTTGATCTTCCCATTGATCTCCAAAAAGGTAAACGTCAATGTAAATCCATTTACTCTATTGCCAATTTTATTTCATATGACCATTTATCTCCCTCTTTTTAGCACTTTAATTGCCTCTCTAGACTCTATTTCCATCACCAAAACAATTAAAGAGGCTTCGTCTCATTCTAGTTGGCATAATGCAATGCTTGAGAAGATTAAAGCTTTGGATGACAATCATACTTGGAAGTTAGTAGATTTACCTTCAGGCAAGAAAGTTCTAGGATGCAAATGGATCTTCACAGTCAAAGTTAATCCAAACGGTTTTGTGGCCAGACTCAAAGCCTGACTTGTGGCTAAAGGACACGCATAGACTTATGGAGTGAATTATTCAGATAGTTTCTCCCCTGTGGCCAAATTGACTTTTGTTCGTCTATTCATATCCCTTGCAGCTTCTCAACATTAGCCTTTACATCTACTGGATATCAAGAATCCATTTCTTCACAGAGATCTCCAAGAAGTGTACATGGACAACCACCTAGATTTGTTGCTCAGGGGGGAGTATGGGAAAGTCTACCATTTGAAGAAATCCTCGTATGGTTTAAAGCAAAGTCCTTGTGCTTGGTTTGGCAAATTCAATGAGGTGGTCGCAGAGTTTAGGCTAAAGAAGAGCAAGTGTGATCACTCAGTTTTCTACAGATAGTCAAAAACTGACACTATTCTCCTAGTTGTATATGTTGACGACATCATTATTACAAGAAGCAATTTTGTAGGAATCTCTTCTCTCAATTCTTTCTTGCACACCAAGTTTCACACCAAAGACTTGGGCTAGCTGAGATACTTCTTGGGAGTAGAAGTGTCTAGAACCAAGAAGGGAATTTTACTGTGTCAAAGAAAGTATGTCCTTGACTTGCTAACTGATATCGGGAAGTTGGGAGCTAAGCAATGTAGCACGCCAATAACTTCTAATAAGCATCTCACAGAGGACGAAGGTGTGAGATGCTCATTAGGAGCCATTGGTGTACTGCAAAAGACAAGAAATTAGTCAAGAAATTAAACTATCTCGCTGTGATGACTCATTCAGATATTGTCTTTGCAATAAGCGTTGTTAGCCAATTCATGTCTGCATCAACAATCAAACACCGAAGAGCTTTGGATCATATCTTATGTTATTTGAAAGGGACTCCTATACTTGGTATACTATATAGCGATCATGGGCATACTCACATGGAGTGTTTTTCTTATGCCAATTGCACTAGATCCAAAAGTGATAGAAGGTCTACTACAGGCTATTATGTTTTTCTTGGAGAAAACCTCGTGTCATGGAAGAGTAGAAGCAAAGTGTTGTATCCAGATCTAGTGAGCTATGGCACAATCCACTTGTGAGATTTTGTGGATAAGCCATTTGTTAGTTGAGATTGGTTTGGATTCCTCATTTCCAACAAAACTTTTGTGCAATTATCAGACTGCTCTCCATATTGCTTCCAACCCAGTGTATCATGAGCGAACCAAATATACGTGAGAAGATTCAAGAAAATATAATCTCCACCGAATATGTGAAGAAAGGAGAACAACTAGGTGATCTATTCACAAAGGCATTAAATGGGACTCAAGTGGAATATCTTTGTAACAAGCTAGGCATGATTAATATCTATGCTCTAACTTGAGGGGGAGTGTTACAAATACTATATGGTTGTAATGAGCTGTAGATTAATTCAGTTATCTTGTATAGAATAGCATGATTATAGGAGTTGACAGATTATAGGAATGGACAGATATTAGGTTCCTTGGTTAGCTATTTGGTTCATGTATATATACCTGTAATTCCTTGAATATAGATACAAGAAAACAATTCTTCTCTTTCTTGTCTTATTACACTAACAAACCCATAGAAGTAGCCCACCAATACCAATAACATTTCCATTATCTAGACCATTTTCATTTTTTTTTCATATATAATACATTCATTTATGAATTTATCAAAATACTTGGAACGCACCAATTCTTTCAATTATAGGTTTTTAGCACTTCTAAAATAAATAGCGAAATAAAATTTTATTTGAGATCTCAAATTCTCAGCATTAAAGTTATTCAGTTTCCAAATTTTTAATGCTCAAGTTTAATAAAAAAAGCTGAAAAAACAGGACAAAATAATAAAGCAAATAATCATTTATATTCAAAAGAAAAAGGAATTTTTTTCCTGCCAAAACAATCCAGAACCAAAAATTGTATTCAGCAAGAGTCTAGAACCTCACCATTGTATGAAATGCCATCATCATAGTCCATAGGTACCATTGGAGTTGCATATGGAGGAAAGTTCGACCCAACCATGAAATGAGATGCCTTCAGAGAAGGATCAGTCATACGCTCCTGAGAAACAAAATCAAAAGTATTCCCTAAGCACATACAATTACGAGAGACCATAATCATCTTTTATTTCAAGGATTCCTTTCAGTGATCGTGTCTATCTTGATGCCAGAAATTAATACAAGTCATGCGCAACCTTCCACATGGTAGCATTTGATTGTTAATTATTTGGAATTCACAGTGGGCCCATCATCAAAATTATAAGTTATCATAGGTTTGCCAATTGAAGTTTGGTTTTAGTGTTTGTTAGAACTTATGCAAGCATATAATAGATACAAACAGCAAAATAGATATTTGCCAATTTTTAAATGAAATCTTAGACACTCCCAAGCATGTGTGCCATTGATAAATGTTGAAAATAGATAATTTAAACATTTGTATGCATATGTTACTAGTTATCATCTCTACCCAGGCATGTATGCATGTAATACAAAATGCACATGTCTGAAGTTCAAATCATCCCAGTAACACAGTTAACATAAACAGATCAGTTGCTGCATTTTAAGAATTTACATGCCTCAAGACCTTGACCTCAGCACCATATTGAATTTCCAGCCCATAATGCAGCACCATCCAATTACCAAACAAAAATGAAAACAAACAACATGCAACAATTAGGAAGAAACAAATGCCTATCCACCCTGATTAATTCATATTCAGATTTAACAAGCTACATGAAAATGTAGTAAACTTTTAACCGAACTTAGGTTAAAAAAGCCTCAATGAGAGATTGAAGCCATAAATAATCTAACCTTCAGGAGCTACAAACTAGCAAAAACACCAAAAGTAATAATGGACATTTTTTAATTATCAACTTCAAGTATGCTCCGTATATATAATGTAACAAATGATATCATAAAAACAAAATGAAGATTATGGCAATCACTCTATTACAGGTAACTTTTTAGATAATATATCATCATCAAACAAAAATTCTGTTGGGAATATGGACATCCATTTTAGTTTTTTATTTATGCATGAGATACTTTAAAAGGATCAAATTGCAGTAAAAATTTGAATAGATTTATATTGATCCATAGGGGTGTGCAAAACCTGAACCGACCCAATTAACCTGACCAACCCAAACCGAATCAACCCGAATTTTCGGTTATTCGGGTCGGATTAAAAACTTGGAACTTCAAGGTTTTCAGGTCTGGTCAGGTTTATTCGGAGGAAACCTGAATAACCCGACCCAAATATTATTAATAATTATTTTATTCTTTTTTAAATTTTAAGGATCAAAAGGTAATTTGTATGTAAAAAGTTGAGAGATGGATTGTTAATATATTAGTCCCTAAACTTTTAATAAAAAAATATACATCATCATCAAATCTCCAATTCTAACCCTTCTACAATTTTTTTTCTTTTAAATTTTTTCTTTTCCTTAGCATAATTATTGAAATCTCTTTAATTAGTTTAAGAAAGTCATAAATATATTTCTTGAATTATTAGCTATTTAAAATTTAAAAACTCTTTTTCCTTGTCATGAGAAAAATGAAGAATATAATAAAGAGAATATATTTAGTATTTTTCAAATTAAGGACTAAGTTTTTGTTTTAAATTGTCATGTACAATTTTATTTGTTGAAAAATTGGTTGGATATTTTTATTTTTTGAAGAACTTGTGTTGTAATTATTTGAAAATTTTATTAGGTAATTGTCTTGTATTTAAGATATTGTGTGGTGATGACAAAATATAATTTTTTTTTTATTAGTTTGGGAGTTCAAGGCGGGCCTTAAATTTTTTTTGGGAGTTCGGATTGAGGACCAAACTATACTTCGGATCGGTTCAGGTGAGAAGGTGGATGGGAATTCGGGTCAGTTCAAGAATCAGCCCTACATGATCCAGTTCAAGAAGACATTATACAATGCAAATCAACACAGGCTAATATATTATTATTAAATAATATTGTCAAGGGCACCTGTAGCTTATCCAACATTACTTCATGATAAAACATAGATACATGTGGAATAGTAACTATGACTCTTGCTTTATCATGTAGTATACATGTGTTAGAGAGAGAGAGATTTCAAATTCATGAGATTTACTGGCATAGCGTGCATTAATAATTAAAGTAAATGAAAAGCAACTTAATAACAATGAGTTTACTTCTACAAAATCCTGATATCAAATATAACAAGATAAAAACAGATTGTACCTTTTTATCTTTGCTTTTCCTAGCTAAAATATCCTCCTTCCTTCTCTTGCTATTTTCCTTTTTCTGGATAAAGGAATGAATTAATTAGTACATTTCAACACAAAACATCACATAAATAAACACATAACTATATTCAGTAACAAGCACCATCTTCTGAAGCAGAACTCCTAGAGGAGAACCACTAAATGATGGAAAGCAATCCAACAATGAACATATAATCAGCTTAAGTGATTCAAAATATAGACACACTCCAAAAAGCGTACTGGTCATTCGACAACTAAATCAACAGGTTTCAGAAACATAGAAATAAAATCTAGACAATGTTAACTTCAAATAGGATCAAGCTCTTCAAACAGGACGCATGAGAACAAGAAAACTTACAGTCATCCATCGACAGCGCAATGCGACATCCCGGACAGTCTTATTTTGCAGCTGCATTGCTATTTTTGCATAACGTATGATACTATGTTCTGCTGCATATCTGCAGTGAATAGGAAAATCACCTTAAATAGATAAACTAATGGTGCCATTACTGATTAGGCAGAAATAAAATTTGTCACCAGGTACAAATGAAGCAACTAATTAGAAAAATTAATGAACATATAAATAGCAACTATAAGATAGCTTAGATGATTATCACCAGACTTGACATAAAATTTTTCTTTGTACAAATAACCATAATAATGCAGTTCAAAAAATTAGATATGTGGCTAAAAAGATCTTAATGGAACAGAAAAACGACGTTGGTTAAGTGAAAAGGAAAATTTTAAGTGCCACTACTTACTTTCTATGGATCAAAGACAGCAAGAAATACTGCACGCAAAGTTTCACAAGTTAAATGTACTGTGTGGTAAATAATTAACATTCCTTGAGCTTGAAAATTCAGTTCTAGAATAATCCTTTATACCCTCATATTGATATACATGCCAAACATATCTGTCAAGATATGGAAAATCCTTTTCTATACTTTACTGAACTACAAAGGAAGTATACATTTAAAATATAATATCAGCATCAAATGAGACAGCCGCATAAAAAAAAATAATAAGTACGATGCTAAGTAAAAATATGTGGAACAAGGTCAAGTTGATTACTATTACTAAATATTTGTAAACAGTGCTACAGGTCAAATACCTATAAAATAAAAATAGCTTCCAGAAGAAAAAAGGTTGCTGCAAAAGATTATTCAACAAAACAATTAAGCTTGCAAAGATGTGCTTCGATAAGAAAGTACTGATGCAGCCATTAATCCATAAAAGTGGTGTTGGACTGTTTCAATTGTAACAATATAGCCTCTTAACTCTACACTTGGCAAATTTTGCTGTATACAGTATGATACCATTGTTGAGGTTGTGGAATGGTTCTTAATCTCATATAATTTCACAAAACATACAAAATACTTCCTACAAAGACATCAGCAAGCTTAAGCCAACTCAATTTATTACTCAAGCCTCAAAATACAAAACAAATGCAGAACTAAACATTGAATTAGAATTCAGCTAAAAACTAAAAATTCAAACAATCCAATTCAAAGAAGCAACAAAAACCCCTGAATAAAAACTCCACGAAACAAAACATGATTAATAAAAATTGGAAGAACCCAATTGAAGAAAACGAACAAGAAGCACAAAGAAACCAAGAAAAAAGGTGCAAACTTACTTAGCTAAACCATCTTCAAGTATTGCTTGCTCTTCTAGGTTCCAATCTATGGAGATACCAGGGTTATGTTTCAACGCTGTACCAGAACTATCCGGCCCTGAAACCCCATGCCCGCTAGTGGGATTTGCACCATTGAAAGAAGAGGAAGCTTGATTAGCATCTTGAAAGGTAGAAGGATTCGCCATATGTAGAAACAAAACAATAAAAAAAGATTCTTCTTTGTTCTTTGTATGCTTAATATTTACAAAATAACAAAACCCAGATGAACAGAATCTCAAGATTGAGAATTGGTTCACGAACTTCCCGCCATAAAATGAGGGAAAAAAATGACCAGGGAGCTGGTATAAACGGGTTCTATATAAGAATCAAAAGATGGGTTTTGAAGAAAAGAAAAGAAAGGCTGATCTTTGATAAAATATATAGAAAATGGATATGGACATGCAGCATATGAGACTGAAGGGAGCTCTATTTGACAACGAAATTTGAGAGAGAGTGAGAGATGGTTAAGTACGGCTTGGGGAGAGGTTTTGAAGTTTGGAGGTGAAAGCCAAATTTTATTTGTTTTGCTTTTATTTTGTCCTTCTTTAAATTCTTTGAATTATAATTTTTAGAGATAATTGGAGTTCTTATAGGGTGCGGAAAGCTGTTAGATGCAAGCCTGTGTCCTATACGTTTTGGCTTAATATACAAATTAGCACTCCAATTTGCATGATTTTACAAAATCGGCCACTATGTTTACACTAATTTAAATTTAGCGTATTTACTTACTAAAATTTTACATGTCATGTTGAAATATTAATACGAGTGAGAGACGTGTGAATCATGCACTTAAAAGCCTCAATTAAAGTGAAAAGGATAAACTAATACT
>CANXYI010496594.1:0-14683 GCA_948208565.1 Hura crepitans
AAATTCAAGTGCCTCTACTGTTTCAATGTGCATCCGCTCTAATATGGCATGCGCACTTAAATTTCATTCTTTATTAAAACTTTCATTTTACTAAATAAAGTATTGTGTATTATTCTTATAAAATATTTATTAAGATGAAAGATTTGGGAGTTGAGAAAGTATTATCTCATACAGTGAAAACAAAACTCTTTTTAAATTTCTATTTAAAGAGGTAGACTTTCTTGCATCTTGGTATTTAAAAAAAAATGTACAAAAGAAAAATCAGAGATAAATTAAAATATAGTAAATCAAGTTAATTTCTTTTTATGGTTTAATAGTTATTAAAAGAGAAAAAATACGAGAAAGAAGAAGATTCTGACGAATGCTTCAATTTCCGTTAATTAATTTCTATCTTTACACTAAGATCTTTTTGTGCATTGTTAGCCACATTTTTTGTGATTTTTTTATCTGAATATAGTGTAATATAAATTATTATAATCATGTATATAAAATTTAATTATTTTATATATTTAACGGATTGTAATCGTTGATCGAATATGAAATGTAAATGTTTACGGATCTTGTCTCCACTAGCAGCACTGGGTACTTTGTACTTCATTTATCTTTTTTTTTTTTCCAAAAATTGCAAAAAAAGCAAGATCAAATCACAAAGTTACATCCTTTTTTAGTTTTCAAGGAATGCGTAGCAATACCGGCATGAGTCATGGTGGCGATAATGATGGGTGCGGCGGCGGCGGCGATTGTGGCGGTGTTGATAGTATGTACTCGAAGAGGCATAGGAGACAAAAAGAGGGCCGTGAGTTGCAGAACTAGAGAAGATAAATGATATAAATAGTGTTACGAATGATGGGTTGTCTTTAGTTTCTTCATCAATTCTTTCCCTGCAAGTATCTCTTCTGCTTCAAATCCTAGATACTATACAATCATCAGCACCAAGAATTCATGGTAATTCTCCATTAGGAGGTTCCGATAATGGTGGAAGAAGAGATGTTCATGTTGCTGGATCAGGGGTTTTCTTACAAGAAAATGCTATGTCGCCCACAATGTGGGATTTCAAAGAGCCAAATGTTGATAAATCATTGACTTCTACTTTGCAATTTCCTGTTCTTTTATCAAATATCTAGTAATTATTTGTTTTCTTCACCTAGTAATTTGATTCAAACAAGCCGATATACAACCTTCAAAGGTAGTTATTGATCAAGAATTTTGCCTTTTATTTATTTATGTAATATTTTTGTAAAATATATATAATTTCTAATTATGTGTGTATAATTTAGAATTTGTTGTCCAAATATTTGACACAGAAAGCCAAAGAATTTATTTAGAATTAAATCTCATAGTTATTGTAAATTCAATTAATCTTTAACGTTAATTTTACCCTGGTTTGTAATAAATTTCCTTTCATTTCTGATCTTATCGAAATAAATATTTGTTGAATTAAATACAATTTCATTTTCTTTAATTACTTCTGAAGATTTTTTTTTCCAATTTATTTTTAATGTGGAATTTGTTTTGTATAGATGATTGGATAAAAGAGACCGCGGCCATTGCCATTGGAGATCCCGTCTGTTCCTCATTCCTGCATTAGCACTATTCATTTTGAGAGAAAAGATACAATGTTATGGTTAGCCTAACTAGCTAGTTCAATCTCGTAAATCATTTTTCAAGTTGTTTGAATTTGATTGTGATAAATTAATTTAATAATAAATTATCACGTATAAAAAATAATTACTTTTTATATATACATATTAATTTATAATTGATTGATCTACTACAAGTTCATAAATTTTTTTCTTTGTAATATGCTTATGTTTCTATCTAATTATATGTTTTTTTTTCCTTAGAGGTTGGAAGGAGATATTTATTTGGGACCCAAAATCAAAAAATTCAACATAAATAATGGAGCATCACGCAGCAATTTCCCTCTCCAACTACTCAACAAGAACGACCTAGCTAGACTTACTCTTTTCTCTCTTCAAGTAATATAATAATTAAGTTTCTAAATTAAATAAAAAAAAAGAAATTCAATTTCTTGATATTAAATGAATATAAATGAGGCTAATTAAATTATTTTGTACAATTGAAGGAAATTGCTATGGGGAGTCACAACATATATAGGCCGACACAAGGTGGATCCATTCGAAAGAAACCCTTCGTTAGCCTCTTAGTGCCAAGGGAGCAATTGGGCGTGGTAGAAAGTTTAGGCAATAGGAGAGTTGAAACAAGAGGAGATGGCATTGATGTTAACCTCAGATTCTAAGAGGGGTGAAAAAGATTTATAATTTATATATCAAAGTTGGCAATTTTCAGAATCTTCCAATATGTCAAGTAGTTTTTATTTATTATTTATGTTTTTACTCAAATCTTGCATATTTTGGTTGTAAAGTGTTCTTGTTATTAATGCAGCTGCAAGTAATTGTATTTTTTGTTGATTTATTCATAACAGTAGTTGTGTTTATATACTTACAGATGCAATAAGATAATAATGAAATAAAGAGATAAGAGATATGTACAAGAGGTTACAACAGAAAGTAGTTTAGAGAATTATTATCATTATACTAACACTTGTGTGGCTGTAATTTGAATGTGAAATCAACGAACCACCAAATCATTATATCCAGGTTTTGAACCTAAAACTTGATTTTGTTTATTGTCATATTAATATTAGCTCCTTAAAAGTCTTTTTCAAAATCTTTACCAAGATTAACATCATATTAATTAACTGCAATTATTATTCACTCTATCTCAAAATAATAATAATTTCACTTTTTTTTTGTTTGATTCAAAATATAGTCATGTAATGAATATATTCCTATTTAATATGCTTTAGGGTAGAAAAATAATGATTCGGATATGAAAATTTACGCAGAATTGTTGTACATGTTTAGAGAAAAGAAATGCAAAAAAGAGAAAATTCTTGTTTCTAAATCAATACTACTTCAATATGTATTATTCAATACTTCAATTACATCTTTATATACATAGCTAGTGTTGTAACTGTCAATAATTGTTTGCTAACTAACTTGAACTGTTTAACTAATTACAGTTACATTTGTTACATAACTGCTTCATTCTAACTAATCTTGAAACTGACTTCAACTAGTTACAACTAATTCTTCAGCTGTAAATTTTCAACTTCAACTGATCTTCAGCGTGTTAATTCTTCATCTCCCCCTTAAGTTGAACCTTTATGAACATCGAAGAGGTCCAACTTGGAAACTAATCGAGCAAACAAAGGAGATGGTACTGCCTTAGTGAATATGTCTGCAATTTAGAGTTGAGAAGGTACATGTGTGGCAGAGATAAATCCAACTTTCATCTTATCACGAACTACATGACAATCAATGTCTAAATGCTTTGTTATTTCATGAAATAATAGATTGGAAGCAATGTGTATAGCAACCTTGTTGTCATGGAATAAAGGGATTGGAAATTAAAGAGGTATCTTGAAGTCTTGAAAAATATAAGTCACCCATTAAAGTTCACATAATGTGGAAGCCATTAACCTATATTCAGCTTTAGCAGATGATCTTGAAACAGTGTTTTGTTTCTTTGTCTTTTAAGAAATAGGAGATAATCCCAAGAAGATTCAAAAGCCGATCAAGGATCTTCTACTATCAGGGCAAAATACCCAATCAGCATCACAGTATGCCTTTAGAACTAGATCATTCTTAGTAGGAAAAAAAACACCAATAAATGGAGTACCTTTAAGATATATAAGAACATGCATGGCTAGTTTAAGATGAGAATCTCTTAGATTATGAACAAACTGGCTTAGTTGTTGAACTGAGTAAGTAATGCCTAATCTGCTAAATCTCAGATATAGTAATTTGCCAATTAGCTCTCTTTAATTTTGAGGATCAAACAATAAAATTCCTTCCTCTGCTGATAGCTTTACACCTTTAAGAAATGGGGTAGGCTTTAGTTTTGAGCCGAGTAAACCAAAATCAGTTAGCAAGTCCAATATATACTTTCTTTGACTAATAGAAATGCCATCTGCCATTATTGTGATTTCTAAATCAAGAAAGTATTTAACCTGCCCCAAGTTTTTGATAGTGGATAAAACATGTAGGAAAGACTTAACTGCTTTAATGGCCTCTTCAGAAGTACCAGCAATTAACAAGTCATCAACATAGACTAGTAGTGCTAAGAATATGTCATGCTTATGATAAAGAAATAGACAGTGATCATGAGGGGATTGAGTAAAGCCATATTATTGTAAATGAAAAATAAGCTCAGAATTCCATTGTCTGAAGGCTTGCTTGAGACCATAAAAAGATTTTTTAAGTTTACATACTTGGCTAGGTGCAGCTTTGTAATATCCTTCTGGAGGTGTAATGTATATTTCTTCATTCAGATGTCCATGAAAAAGGCATTATTTATGTCTAGTTGATGTATAGGCTACTGTTTTGAGGCTGCTATAGCAAAGAATATTCTTATTGTGACAACTTTGGCAACTAGAGAAAAATGATCAAGAAAATCCACTCCTTCCACTTGATTATACCCTTTTGCAACTAGTCTTGTCTTGTGTCTATCAACTGAACCATCTAGTTTCAACTTCAACTTGTACACCCATTTATAACTTATTGTTGTTTTGTTTGGAGATAAGGATGTGACTTGCAATGTATGATTCTGTTCAAGTGCATCCAGTTCAGAATTCATTGCTTTAACCCATTCTGCAGATTTCTTAGCTTCATAAAAATTTTTGGGTTCTATTAATACAGAAATGTTTGCTAAAAAAGTATTGTACTCAGGATGTAAGTGAGAATATGAGTAAAAGGGAAAGGTTTTAGGTAAATGAGGTGTGGAGAATAAAGTCTGATTATGTGTAGTAGAAGAAGAGGAAGGTAGAATGAAGTTTGTAACATAATCAACAAGCCAATATGGTTATTTTCTGTGTCTATGACTAGTTCTCTATTATATGAGGTTAGGTGGAGATTCTGGAGTTAAATTGGAAAATGATGGATTTTCAGTGTCAGCAGTATGGGTATGAAATGGTCTTTGGCTAGTTGAGGATGAAATTGGAGATGAATTAATAAATGAGGTGGTAGGAGACGAATTATGGTTTGGAAAAGTGATGTTATTAGTAAGAGGAATAGTAGGAATAGTAGTTTCATGATTTTCTTCTTCATAAAAAGGAGTATGATTGTGGCTGAAAGCAAATGAAAATTGAAATTCGTGAAATACTATATCTTTAGATATTCTAATCTTCCTAGATTCTACGTCATATACTTTAAAACCCTTTTGACCTGTGACATGTCCAAGATAAATGCATTTAAATACTCTGCAAATTTATCCTTATGAGGATTTGTATTAGTGACATAACATAGACATCCAAATACTCTAAGATGATCAATAGTGGGTTTATGTCTAAACAACATTTTATAGGGAGATTTCCAAGATAATATTGATGATGGCAACCTGTTTATCAAGTAGGTTGCATGTAAAACTACTTTTCCCTAGAATTTCAATGGAAGATTAGACTGAAATAACAAAGATCTAGCCATCTGAATGATATGCCTATGTTTTCTTTCCACAATGCCATTCCAAAAGTATTGAAAACAAATTGACAATCAACTCCAATGAATTCTCCTCCATTATCAAATCTAGCAGTTTTAATATTAACTCCAAACTAATTCTGGATTTGTTTAATGAACCTCAAGAGTATCTTGCTAGTCTGTGTCTTAGATTGTAACATGAATACCTAAGTACATTTATTGTAATCATCCACTATAGTCAAAAAATATCTAACCCCAGTAATAGAACTTTTATTATATGGACCCCATATGTCTAGATGAATGAGATCAAATAGTTGTGAAGTGCAGTGCTCACTAACAGGAAATAAACTTCTGGTCTATTTTGCCTTTGCACATACATCACATACACTAAGTACATCATTTGATATATGAAATGGAAAATCTATGTGTTTGATTATATTCAATGAGGGATGTCCTAATCTCATGTGCCATCTAGAAAATTCCATATTGGAAATACTATTTACATTACAAAACATAGACTTCATATCTCTCATGTTTGCAGAGCTTATGCATCTATTGATATACATTTTTGAAAAAGAGTTTGAGTCAAGGAAGTAAAGATTTCTCATTGCTTTCCCAATAGCCAAAATGGTTTTAGTCTACAGGTCCTGTAATGCACAAAAATAAGGATAAAATGTGCATATGATATAGTTTGACTTGCTTAGCTTGTTTACAGACAAAAGGTTATATTTGAAGGTTGAAACATATAAGGCATTTTTCAGGGTCAAAGTTTTATGCAATTTCACATTTCTTGAGTACTTTATCAATTTAATAGGTCCATCAGGAAGTAGAATATTTCCACCCTTCTCAATGTGATTAAGTTTACCAAACATTTTCTAGTCTGCATATATATGATTACTAGCTCCACTATCAATTATCCACCACTTTTCCTTTTCTGAAGATGAAAATTGGTTAGATTTAGAGATAATACCTGCAAAGTCTTATATGAAATTGACATGGTTTATTTAAGCAATATGTTTCCCTCTCAATATTTTAGAAAGTTCTTGTTGAATCAGCTCTTTCATCATGGATTTGGTGTCTTTCTTTTCTCCTCTGTAGTCTTCTTTATCACCACTATCAAAAGGAGTATCTGCCATATTGATTTTGTACCTTCCTTTCCTTCTTTGTTGCTATTGTCTTTCCTTTAATTCTTTATACCAATCTAGTGTACCATGCAGCTTGAAGCAAGTTTCTTTATCATGTCCTTCATTCTTGCAATATGTGTATATTTTTCTTCCTTTCTTGTACTGTCTCTCCTTTTAGAGTTTTGCTTCCATCTATTATTTGCATTTCTTTCTCCTTACATTGCTATAAGAGCACTAGAATCTGTGTTCTCAATGATAGAAATGTTAACCTCCCTTTGCTTTTCTAAATTAAGAAGCATAAAATATATTCTATCTATATTAGGCATTGGATCTAACATCAAGATATGATTTCTACCATGCTCATACCATCATTTAAACCTATCAGGAAGTTTATTATTCTGTCAGAATCTCTATTTTTAGTTATTTCCTTTAAAGCTCCACAAGTACAACCACATGAACATTATGGTAAAGGTGTTATGCAATTTTGCTCATCCCATAGCTTGCTCAAGTTCGAAAAGTAGATTGAGATTGAAGAATTACCTTGTGTTATAGAGATAATATCTCTTTGAATCTAGTACTTTAAAGGACCATTTGATGCACCAAATCTTTTTTCCAACCTGTCCCAAAGCTCCTTAGCTGAATTTGCATATATAAAGTTGTCATATAGTTTGTTAAATAATGAACTAAGGATCCAAGATACAATCATAGCATTTGCCCCACACTATTCTTTAAAGTTTTCTGCATTCTCAGATGATTCTTGGATCTTTCTATTGATAAAACCCATCTTATGTTTAGCTGGCAGAGCGATTTTTATATATCTACTCTAGGTGCGGTAATTTCCTCTAGTTAAGGGCATAGAAACAATGGAAACCCCTAGATTCTTTGCCCTTTGCAATGCCAAGAGTGTTCGGTTGGTATGTGATCTTTAATTGCCATTTCTGCCATTCATTTTGACTATTATTTTGAGACAATGATTGAGTAGTGTCGTATGGATTGAAAAAGAAGGAGAGGAAGGAAGATATTATGATTCAAAATAAGAAAACCAGCTCTGATACCATGTTCAGAGAAAAGAAATCCAAAAAAGAAAATTCTTGTTTCTGAATCAATACTACTTTAATATGTATTATTCAATACTTTAATTACATCTTTATATACATAGCTATTGTTGTAATTGTCAATAACTGTTTGCTAACTAACTTGAACTGTTTAACTAATTACAATTACATTTGTTACATAACTGCTTTATTCTAACTAATCTTAAAACTAACTTCAACTAACTGCAACTATTTCTTCAGCTGATTGCAATTAGTCTTCAGGTGTAAATTCTTCAACTTCAACTGATCTTTAGCTTGTTAATTCTTCAGCACACACGGTCATGAATCTCTTGTGTTTCTTTCATCACTTGCCTATGCTTTCTCACAAAATCATCAAGTGAATTTTTGTGTATTGTCCATAGCAATTACACCCTTAATCTAAGCTACTACTCTACATAGAATTTTATATTATATTTTGACGTCAATTGCTCTACATTTTGCTAATATATATCAAGTCCAACTCTTTAGGTACATGATAATTCTAATAGTTACTATACATAATGCAACTACTTTCAAGACGATTTAAGGTATTTTGAAACAACGATAAATTCACTATTATGAAATATAATTCTTGAGATCCGTCCGACCCATGATAATTTTAATCGTTATCATACATGCAACATGACTAATATTGCTTGCATACGACTGCTCAAATCACTTAAAATTAAGAGAGATATTCCGAACTATGAGATACAAACCGAATCACTCAAAATTAAAGGGGCCTCTTGGATGATAGACCCTGTATTAATATGTACTGTTAAATATGTTGTTATGTGTATTGTAGCAGGACACTTAAAGCAGTAACATTTTGGTATTTGTTTTGTGATGTTGATGACGTCAAATAGCACAGTCAAAAAGGAGTCGACCTGCCTCCCTAATGATTTAGGCAGAGGATCATGATTTCACTAATAATTTAAGTTAAAAGCAAAGGGCACCTGGAAAGTGATTAATACTTTTGACTGTTTGAACCTGCTGATGGGAATAAGAAAATGATATAGGAATAGGATCAATGGATTTCTTTTTATTCATGATATAATCAATGATGTCATATTTTACTTATAAATCATAAAGTTGATAATAGAAAGTAGAAACAAGTCGAAAACGAAATTAAAGAGAAAAAGATTTCTCGGTGGAAAAAGATTTCTCGGTGGAGATTTTTACAGAGAGAAGAAAGGAACATAGAAGGACAATTAATTAAAGAAAAACATAAGTGCTTAGAGAATGAAACGTCAGCTTTAATAATTGGTGTTGGTTAGAAGCTATGATGTGAATGTGATTAATCCAGTTTGGCTGAGGCTATACATTTAATTTATTTCTCTTATAATAATTCACTGCACACGTTCGTTGCTAAATTTAGTTCAGTCGCTGATGTTATCTTGGATACGTTGATTGCCAATTTTAGCGACGGATATAGCTGTCGCTACGGCGTCAGAATTAGTCTTTTTAACTTGTAAAACACTGTCCTTTTTCTGAAGTTATGATGGTAGAGACTTCCACGCAGAATAATTAGAAAAAAATATATATAATCAAAACTCGTAATAATATGCGTTTTTGGAGTTCATGGGTCATTTTCTAAAAGCATTTTTACATTTTTCTGTATTTTTAATTAAAAAATTATTAAATTCTTTTAACATTAAATATTTATTCAACCTGTTTAATCAGATTTATCTTCGTATGTTATTAAATAAATTGATTAAAAATATTTTCTTTTAGACCTTTGTCTCATGTTTTTAAAAATTATAAAATTTTACTAAAATTACATTGAAAAGAAAACATTTAGCATGACTTGTATTGAATAATAAAAGTTTTTGAATAATAAAAGTTTTTGAACGTTTAAATTTAAATCTAATTTATATGTCACTATTGAATTTAATATAATAATATGACTAAAATATAAAAATTTTTTTATCTATCCTATTAAATAGTGGCTTAATATCATTAAAATTAAAAAAAAAAAAGGACCTCCTAATGACTCAATATAAAAGACATTAAAATTTAGAGACTTAGAAATGTATTTTACCTTTAATGATCTTTAGCTATTTTAGGTTGGAGAACCAATGAATTTTAGTTAAAAATTAAATTTTCAGTTGCTGATTGTTGAGCCAAAAAAAATCAGTGACCCCCCATCAAGCATAATAAATGACACCAACAACTTCTCGAATATGGACCCATCTGATCTGATTTGATTTTTTTTTTTTATTTTAACAAGACGCACACATTCATGCTGGAAAAAAAAAGGACAATTGATAAAAAATGAAATAAAATACCTTTAGGTCAAGAAATTATTTCCCAAACTTTATGATTGCGAACATAATGGACACATTAAATTAGACCTCTTGAACTGTCCATGACGAGCTTTCTTGTGTACCAAAAAAATGTGGACCAGCTTAATATGACAAGTCTATTTTGGAGCTATATGAGGGGCAATTACATGCAAAGCCATACCAGATTGCTGAAAATAAGATTACTAAAAGTATAAAGGGTTATAAATTATATGCAGTTCGAAAATTTTATAATTTTTTTAATTGATCACAGATTGATTTTTAGATTCGCATCTTAAATAATGTAACTATTAAAAAAAAAATCAAAGGATTAAAATTGCCTCTCACATGATTAGTTGTTCTGAAAATTAAATTTTGGACTCAATGAAATTTAACATTTAATGACAGTAAACCTCATGGATTTTTATCGTGTTTTTCGTTTTATAGTTAATTCTGCAATAAGTTTAATCATGACATGATAATTAAGTTGATTGATTTTTGGATAAATTAAAAAAAAAATCCGTAAATTTCCAATAAACTTAAGTTAATTTTATTGGAGGAATTATCATATTAAACATATACAGGAATTGCATTCATTTCGAATTCTATTTCCAACCCACAAGATAACGAATTACATAAAATAGCACAAGAGAGAATGGATAGAAAGAAAATGCCAATATACAAGTCCAAAGTGTGTATGTTGTATGCCGATAAGCAATTAGACCTATTATAGCACCAACCACCCATATCACTAACACTTCTGCTGAATACTCCCATGTGAAGCCTCTTGCCCAAATCAATACTAGGATTGTCAATATTCCAAGAATATTGTTCATAAACACAGCTCCATAGATCTGCAAGTATATCAATTAAAAACAGCCGTTTATCAAATTTACATTGTAAACATTCTTAAATTCCGCATGAGATTGACAAAAATTTTTTATTCAAACCGAGTTATTATAATGTATTGAATGAATTTGATTGAAAAATAATAGTTTTTTAGTTTGATCGATGAATTAATATATCAAATTATATTATAAATGTTTTTGAACTTGTATATTAATTTAATTGTTTGTCAAAAATTTAAATTTTAATTTATAAATATGAACCGGATCTAAATAAAAATTTTCTATTGGAAGAAAGGGAAACATACCTCTGAAAACATGATGGAAGCAGCATCTTCTTTCTTTTGGCTTGCAGGAATGATATTTGCCATGGCAGTTTTAAAGTTGACAGCAAAAGGAAGAACTACAAATGAAACGAAGAATGAAGATATGCCTATGCTTTCTGATAAGAGCTGTGTATTTTTTATCAATGGCAACACAAGAGAGGACACGATTGCAACTCCAACAACCACCCTTAGTATTGCTTTCATAAGAGCTCGCACTGACATTTTCTTTATACTTTCTTTCTCTTCCTGCAAGTTCAGGTCAATGAGTTTCTAATATGAGCAAAATATTGCAAGAAAATCCAAAATTAATTATAACAAAAAATGATCCAAGAAAAATATATTCTAACACAATTAAATCGATTTTTGAGAATTTTTTTTTTCTAATTATCGGTATCTGAAAATTCACAGGTTTCATTTGTCATGTGAAAAAAAATTAAATTGTCAATTCTTACCTCAAACATCTGATCAATTAACGATATTCTTGTAAATCCATCAAGAATTTCATGCTCATGGAGCTCACCGTCTTCATTTGTGTCAAAAACATGCATCATGTTTTTTACCATAGCCTCTTTGTCAAATTTTGCACTCTGAAATTTGCTCATAATCATTCCTCTTAGTTCTTGAACTGTCAGTTTTCTATCTTTATCTGTGTCAAACTCCTCAAAGAGACTGCAAAGGCATCTCAAGTTTATGGAAAGATCACCACAAGCATATAAAGAGAAAGGGAAGATAAATACAGAAAGAAATAACCTGCTAATCTTAGCTTCATCAGGTTTTCCATCAGTGAGAAACCATGAAAGCTGTTGATTTTCGGCAGTCTTTAATGTTTCAGAAAGTTGCTTCTGAATTTCCCCTATCGTTTCCTCTCGCTTATGAAATTGCGGTGGTATTATCTGCATACATTCGTCAACGAAATTATTATTTTCTAGCTACTATCTAAAATTAATAAAAAAAAATCAGAAAATAAAAACCGTTTAAGATTGAATTTTTAAGAAGCGGTAAATTATAAATAAATTTTTGGGAAAAACTTCCTAAAATTTGCTGAACTAGCTAACAGAATGCACGTAAATAACTGTATTTTATATGCGTGGTAATTTTTATTAGATAATCTATAAAAAAAATCTAATTTTTCTTTCACCAAATGTATATTAAGGTGCAGGAATTATTTTGTAACACAAATAGCTAAACGTCAGATTATTTTTAAGTTTACTAAGATTCGACTTTTACCCGTCACAAATAATGAAATTATATATATAAAAAAAAGTATGTATTGTCATATTTCATGAAGTTTCTATAAAATTCTACATAAAAAAGATAATTGTAACTTAGAGAAATGAATAGCTGTTAGATAAATCCCTGAAAAAGAAAAGAAAAAAAAAAAGAGAGGAGTGGGGCTGCTTACTTTATGCAACTCTGGTAAATATTGTTTAGAGCGAGGATGCCTGTCAGCAAGAATGTGCTTGCCACGATTGATATATCTTTGAATACCATCCAGAAACTCATCTGCAGTAATTTTTTTATTACTGTCTTGGTCAAAGTGTTCCATGAGTTCTTTTGTCGCAAAATTTTCATCCAATCCAAGATTTTCAGACTCCATATTTTGTACGAATTCGCTGAGTTCTTTTATTGAAATGTGCTTATCCTTGTCTTTATCGATTTTATCAAAAGTTCTGTTAATGAATTGGCAAATGAAATCATCAATAAAGCAATTAGACTTAATCACAGTGCTTTTTTCAAAAAGAATTCATATATAAATATTAAACAGTAACCTTTTAATGCAAGAAACATCAGCATTTCCTTCGTCATTAACAAGCCTTCTTTTAGCAATCTTTTGCAAATTATGCAAAAATCCAACCAGAAGTAGTTGATCCCTTGAATACTCTAAACTCCTTTGTTGGATCCATTGATGACGAGACTGCATTTATGTGCGAGATAAAGATCATTAATTTACCCATTAATCGTAAATGATAAAATGACTAAAAATTTAATACAGAAGAAGGACCCATCTTGGTGAGTACTATCCTTCCTTTTACTTATACTGGGTCCAGTGGTAAACTTTATAAAAATGCATATATTATTCTTATAAATTTAATAAAAGTGAATTTATTATCTTTTAAATTAAATAAAAAATGTGCCATATATTATTTAAAAGGTTAACAAGTGATTTTTGTCAAAATTCCGATAGCAATATATTATTTTTGTTAAATTCAAATATATTATGGATGTCTTAAATATTAACTATTTAAAAATTTTTGCTATTAAGTACATAAATAAAAATATATATTATATTTACATTCAACAAATTGTCCTATATACATATATTAGATTAGATTACTTTATAAATTTTATTCATAGAAATGATCAAGTAAGAAAAATCAGATAGAAAATAAAACCTGATAGACAAAGTACGAGACTAGTGCTGCAGAGGATATGGTAATGGTTACTATAAGATTCCATGGTCGGCACTGAAAGGTGCTAGATACTTCCACCAAGATAAATGGAATTAGTGACAAAAGCATTATCCCTGCTGTGCAACTTGTCCTCTTATCAGTTTTTACCCCGTACTCTGTTTATATAAACTATAAAGCATAAGAAAAGTTTAAACTAAAACTAACCAATACAACAATAATTGAAATTAAAATTGGGAAAAGAAAGGATTAACCTTTTAAACTTGATAATTTTTGTTTAAGCTTCAAACACTTTGAGTCTGAGGATTTTGATTGCTGAGGAATTGAAACTGGTACTTCAGTTAATTTAGTTCTAGCAAGAACAACACAAATCCCCCACTGTAATGTCAAGTAGAAAACTGTAGATCCAGCAAGAGTCCCAACTCCATTTTCTATTGTAACTCTAGCATCCTCTTTGCTCTTGGACAGCCCAGATGCTGTAATCAAGCAAACACTCGATTAGTACCTTGCAGAACTGAAAATTCAAAATTGGTTAATAGAATTGAAATTTGCTTCCTATGCTTACGAAAAATTGATTCATAAAAACACTCGTAAAAAATAATAAAATCAATATTTGAATTTTACGAAGACTGAATTTGTCACTTATACTTAAATTTTAAGCTTAATACATAGCAACTATTCATGTATGAAATTCAACTTTCGAATAGTTCAAGAACGATTTTATTATTTTTATGCATAAAATTAATATTAAGTCAAAAGTGAAAATTCTTGTGGTGAATATAAAGGGCTACTGTACAGAATATCCCTTAAGATCTAAAGCAAAAAGGCACTGATAACTGTAAAAGAGTACCAAGAACAATGACAATATTGGGAAGAACTTGAAGGATGCGAAAGACTGAGGAGCCATAGATACCAACACCAAGTAGACTGAAAAGCTGATTTCTTCCCTTGGATAAAATTTTGTCACCAACAAGTAGCAAATATTCAAGAACAATGATTTGGAAGATGTAGCCAGGAATGTTGGTTGCACATGGGAGGAAGCTATAGTAGTGAAGACATGTAGCTTTAGTGGAATTTAACGGCTTTAAGCTTAGAAACGAAGAGTTAATAGCGAGATGCTTAACTGC
>CANXYI010496735.1:0-13608 GCA_948208565.1 Hura crepitans
AACCTCACTAAAAGCCTATAATGAAAATGTACAAATGGGTCTATGAGGCATTGGGTGGCTAAAATTTCTCATAAAAGCGAAGGAAAATCTCTTAGCTTGGGAAGGCGTAAGGTGGCATGAGGGAGAATTTCATGTGCAAATGATTCTCTTTTTTTTTGTGAGTTTCCAATAATCTTCTCCATCTTATGATATATTATGTCTCTAGAATTCTAATTGGGAGCCTACAAAAATTTTAAAAGGGACTTATTGTTGGTGGTAGATGGTGGAGACTTAAAGAGAAAAAGAAATTTACAAGATATCTAAGTAGGAAGGGCTACTGAAACTTTAAAAAAAAAGAGGTATATGAATTTAATAAATTAGAAGCATGCCTTGATTTTTTTCTATTGTGAATTTCAAGAAATTATGTCATGGAATCCTTAGTTGTAATAAGGTTAGTAGGTACAATTGGGATGTAAATTTAAATTAATGTTGTTTGTGTGTGTGTGATGAAATAGTGGGTGTTATGGCTGAATTCATGTGTATAGTGGGACTGATTCCCTTATGGTCATGAGTGGGTGTATATAAGTGTGGCATGGAAATTCATGTAAATGTGTGGTCTAGAAGGAAGGGTAACATGTGTGCTATAGAATTCTAAAATTTTGTTATAGGTGTGGTGTACAAAAACCTATTTTGGAAGAATGTCAAGAATGACTGAGGCACACATGTGTTTGTGGCCTAGTATGGGATAAATATAAATGTGTGCTTTAGTTGGAATGATAGTGCATGATGTATGTATATAATGACTTAATTAAAAATGCGTACACTGAATTATAATATGAATATGGCTGAGAGATACTTATTGGGAATCTTGTCTTAAAAGGTAAGTAGTATTGCATAGTTATGCAAGATTGGTAAGGTTATTAAATTAATATGTTATGTATAAAATAGTGGCAAATGTGTATAGGAAGGAAAGTGCTTAGCATGGTAAGATGACATAGTAAATAGGCATATGTGTGCTTAATGAATATTAGGGTGTGGTTACTTGTGAATAAAGGCATATATACTACTCTTGCAATGTTTGGCCGAGAGGTTTACATGAGGACATAGGTATAAAATATTTGATATTGGTTACTATAAACATGTAAGAATGGTATGGTTGAAAGACATAAATTAAATATCATGAAATTGACTTAATAATACCCACATCTGAGTTACATGGCATGCTAAAGATTAAATAATGCATAATAAAATAGTGGTCCTGATTAAGAAAGAAGAAAATGTCTTATAAATGTGTTGAAAAGAGAATGAAAAAATTAGCTTAAAAGTGATCTATAATTGCATAAAATGGTGCCGATATTGAAAACCTTTTATGCACTTAAGTTTAAAGAAAATTTGAGGCAACTTTTGAGGCCAATGTGAAAACATAAGATGATAAAAACTTGAGCCAATAATGGCCAATTATTTTAATATAAAAAGGGGTATGGGAAGATGCCTAAAAATCAGTGGCTACGGGTATATAACAATGTATTGTATTCATAATTAGCATATAACTATCCTACAGAAAGGCCACCAAGAACTTGACATGAACAAGGTCTATGACATGTCCATAAATGGATTTTAAATTAATGAAATAAAATAGACTGAATGATGTTTATAGGATGAACTTAAATTGGGCTCAGAAAATAGACTCGTAGTTGTTTAATAGGACAAAAAATGACCTATAACTGTCCAAGTCATATTTCAATTGTTCAAATAAATTCATAACTGACTATTAAACATTATTAAATATTATAAAATGATGATCAGTACATAAATGAATGTAAAATAAACTTAGATGACCTATTAGTTAGACATTTACTAGATGGGTTGATCGGTCAACTTAGGGATTAGTAGCTGCTAGAATGTCTGTTTATTAGACTGGGTCATGTGTAGCGGTTGAGGTTCATTAATGAGCCAATGCATTAGTCTGTGGGGCAAACACTCTTTGTTGGTAGCACTTTTAATTGTATATCAGACTGTCGATACAGTGACGAAGCTCCCTAGAAGGGCCACTACACTAGTCTACTGGGTAGACTTAGAGGAATTATTTGACATGATCAGTTGCCTTGGGAGGTCTATGGACTAATCCCTATACACAGTTACTCAATATTTTTTGCCCCTTGGGAGGTTCCTATGAAATTATCCTTATGGCTATATTAGGCTAATGCAGCGGCCGAGGTCTAAAATATGGGCCACTACACATTTTTCAGTTCCCTCTTAGTCCAGTGCCTGTAACTGTAGTCTACCTAGTTGAGCTTATTTATTAATTTAAATAATGCACCTGGCAGTAATGGATTGATTAAATAAACTGAAAGAAATAAATTGAATGAAATTATAACACTATCATAATTGTAATAACCTAGCTAATGGAATGTATGTAAATAAAATGAGTATTGTAATTTTAATTGGTTTCTATACACTTAAATCCTATGTTGTTAATATATTAAAGCATCTATATGTATGCATACAACATGTTTTTATTATATTAAATTTATCACTTAGTTTTATACTTAGTGTACTAGTGTTTTAGAGTGCAGGTAAGCAAGGATAGCAGTTAAGCCTCGTAGTACATACAGTGTAATAGCGGATACAGTAAAGATCTAAGTTTATGGTATTAATGAAAATAGTAGGCACTCATGTAAGAGCTATAGGTTATGTGTCTAACATGCTTAGAAATTATTGAAGTTAGTAAATTTAAGTAAAACATAACTTAAATATACAAGCCTTTATGTTTATGAATATTTAAGTTATGTGATATTTGAATGATTTAGATTTTTGTCCTAATCATTCTATTATGGGCTTGAGGCCTTGTGTGATATTGATACTAGGAAGACCAGAAAGGGTCCAGGAGTGATAGAATTGGTAACATAACTATTAGAAGTATTTTTTTTATAGGTGAAAACTTTTAAGATGTCACTTGAGTAGCCATTCTGCTACTTAGATTTCTACAAGTTCTAAAATTGCCTATCCAATGTTTTTCTAGATCAAATATACCCTTTATAACATAGACTTAAGGTTAGGCAGATGAATTAAGCCATATATGATAATTAATAAATTTTCTTTAAGTTTTAAATGAATGAACCTTAAGGAAATCTTAGGATGGGTGACCAAATGGAAAGTGCCTGCTTGTTAGATCCCTTTAAGAATATGATAGAAGGTGTCACATTTAGTATTATCAAATCATAGTTTTCATGTTCCTACGTATTTTACATGAGTGCCTATGTGTAGGATTGATTTCCTTAAACTTCTACACTGTAACGAGGTTGATAAGTGATTGTTTCTTTTATAGAAATCAAGGTGAGTGAGCAGACCCTACTAGAATAGAAAAGAGAAGTAGCAAGCTATTTCTCTAGTACTATATAAGAAGCAGCTGAGTTATATGATGTTGTACATTAGTCGCCACCTTAAGCACAACTACAACAACAAAGTCAGACATCATCGGTATTATTACCATAGATTATAGAGCTATTAAGGTACATAATAGCATTAGTGATAGCTGTCTATGTTATGAGAAAGGAAATGTAGGATAAAAAATTTGAACACTCCCTAAAAGAGAGGTAGTATATAGCGGGTCAAACTAGTTTGAGACCTAGTACTAGGAAGAGCCCTAAAGAGACTCAAGCTTAATTGGAGCATTAAATGTACAAATCCTCTCTAATAGCTCCTAGTGTTACAACTGTAGAGACTAAAAATAGTTCTCTAAACTATGGCATTTGTACTAAAAAGGCATTGGGGATAATGAAAATAGACAAGACTAGTGGAATGATTCCTCTGTGTGGCTAGAAACAATTTTAGGAGGAATTGCCCTAGAGGTGGATATGAAGGGTAGTGAATATTCGGACATTAGTAGCAATCAAGAAGACACCCCTGGGTTGTGACAATTATACCAGTAGACATTAGGGTTAGTGTTAGTAGGAAATAAAAGGGAGAAGTTTTAGTTGTAGGTCCAAAGATCATTACAGAAGAAGGGTGCCCGTATATAGGTTTCCATAGTGGCACCACAGGATGGGGTGCAAAGACAAGCTAAAGGAGGCTCACTTAATAATAGCCTCCTGACTAAGTCTGAGGTAGGATTAGAAGCCCATACTTTAGTTAGACAAAGAGCTAATGGGGCTCGCAAAATAGAATATATTCCATAAGCTATTACCAATATGTTGTACGTAATTAATGTTTTAGTTTTGGCATTAAAAGATTTGAGATCTACTAATCTTTATGTTTACACTATACTAGCACATGATAAAAGGCTAAAACCTGAACATGTAAGGATACACACATAAGTTAGGAACCCTATTGGCCAGAATGTGGTTATAAATAGGGGATATATATATATACCATGATAATTAATGATTCATATAGAATTGTTCCTATTACTCTTATTAGAATACTCCTCTTTGAATTTGATGTCACCCTGGGAAATGAATAGGTTATTTTAATACTAACCAATAGTTGACTATAACCCTAGGAATTTAACCTTCTAAACTTTAAAGGGATATAAAGTGACAGCTGAGGATGAGGGAAGCTTTTTGAATAATCTTTTCTCAGCTAATATGTAAAGAAAACTAATTTATAACTTGACACTAATACTTCCATCTCTAATCTTAAATATACTTTTATTATGTTTAGAATTAAAGATATATTTTTAGGAAGTTGCGAAGATTGCCTCCTTAAGGAAAAACTTTGTTTAGGAGTCAAAGTGTGTTATGATATTTCTCTTACACTTATAATTCCTTATGGAATGGTACTTACAAAAGAGAAAGAAGTAAAGGTGTAGTTGTAAGAAATGGTAGACAAGAGTTTTTTAGACTTAGGGTATCACTTTGGTAAACCCTATATGATTATATTAAGACTAATTAACCTAATAATTTTGAAACTAAATACCCTTGCTAGGAATTAATGATTATTGTTATCAGTTTCAAGATGCTTGTAAAATTCTATAAAATGATATTAGATTTGGATACTACTAGTAGAGGTGTAAGAAGGCTGATGTCTTTAAAACTATTTTCAATGCTTAACACCAATACTATGAGTCTTACCAATGCCATATAGGCTTAATAATTCCTCAATAGTCTATATGAGCTCAATGAATAAAGTGTTATAAGCCCTGGGAGAGAGGCAAATATAGGGCTTAGATAAATAAGATTAATAAAGGGAAACCTAGCTCTAAAGACATGAGCATTAAAGGTTAGTGGAAAGTACTAATGTTGTATAATTAGAAAATGATATAAGGGGCATTTCAGATATTGGGTGACATTAACATAAGTGAATATAGCAAGAGAGATATAAGAACATTGAGGTCATAAACATGACTACCAAAGTCCATAAATATACGGGCTATTTTCCTTCTTTGATTGCATCCATTACTAGGGTCGGGCATTGCATTTTAACATGAATTGCATATTGGCATTGATATCATTTAATAATCTATTACATAACATTTTTCTGTCAATATATACACTCTATACAATTGAGCATGGCATATTGATAGCCTAACTCTAAAGAGACTTGGCATGAGTCAAATAATAAGAATAAGTAGTAAGAGAAAGAAACTAATGTCACTAGAAATGGTTAGATAAGTAAAGTCTAGGAAAGATAAATAGAGACCTTATAGGGGCTGTATAAGAAGGAGTACTGAGTAAGTGATATAATGATAGAGCATCGTGAAAAAAAAATAATATAACCTACTGTTTGAGCCCTAAGAGAGGAAGATTGTTAGATTTAAATAGAGTAAAGGTAGATAACTCTACTACCATGGTAGGCTATAAATATTTAGTATAGATGACTAAAGATTGTGGATATGAAGGAGGCCTACATAGCTCCTTATATTAGGCACTCGGATAATATGAGAATGTACTTACACTTGAAGCGACATAAATGGTGGTAGATATAAAAAGGAGATGTAGCAGGGTATATGACTAGATGTCCAACCTAATAATAGGAAAGACCCAAGTATCAGAATCATTCTGAATTGCTACACCTTATATCAATGTCAAATGGAAGTGAAAAGAGGTTATACTAGGTCTTTATAATAAGATTGCTTATGACAAAAAATAAAAGGATTACTATTTTAATGGTGGCAAATACATTAACTTATAGTGCAATATTTCACCCTTAAATAAATAGACTGCATGAAAGAGTGACACCTAAGGGTTACATGGGAACCCAAAGAGCAAATGAAAGCATAATACCTATGTCTAATTATACCAAATAATTTCAAGGATGAAATTTCTTAGAAGGGGAAGAATTGTAATAACCGTATACCGAGGCTCTATAAATAGTACCCCACAGCCCAAAAAGGGTGCCCGAAGTGCTAGGTAACCTTCATGAGGCCAAAAGTGGGGCATACTGACCATTAAATTTTGAAGGACTTAAAAAGTGTAAACACAAGTTAAATTAAAAATTTAGCAGAATTAATAAATTATTTTAGGCCATAATCTAGTGGACCATAGGCTCAGATTGAGTCAAGATGGGAATGACCAGGGATGAGCCCAAAAAAAAATTTAAAATATCACACCTTGAAGGTTAAAATTTATTATTAGGCCAATGTAGAAGCAATTTTAATTTTTTTAGGTTGTTTGAGAAATTTTTAGCAAAACTGCAATTTTTTGAGAATTTTGCTAACCTATTTCCTAAAAGAATTTAGCTATGAAATTTCTTGTGCCCTTAAATGAGGCCATTTTAGGATTTTTGAAATGAATGCAATGATTTTTAAAAGTCCAAGTGAAATTTTAAAATTCCCCAAAATTCTACCAAAAAATCGAGATTCTTGAGATTTATGTTTTCCTACTTCTCAAAAGAATTTTGTTGCAAAATTTAACATGCCTCTAATTAGGCCTAATTGAGGATTTTAGAAACAAATGGCATAACTTTTTGACATTTGAGTGGTTTTTAAAAATTCACCAAAGTTTCAGCTTTAATTGTTCAAAAAATTGAGATTTAGGGCATTCAAGTACCACATGACTCAACCCAAGGCACCTTAGCACTCCCATCAGTAGCTTAGATAGGTTGCCAATGGCCAGCCCTACTTGAGTGCCACCTAGCCGTTATCCACTTACCTATCACTTTCACTTCTTCTTTCCCCTTCTTTATTATCCATGTAAGTTTTAAAAATAAATCACCATTGTTGAGACCAATTTCATTCAGCATTCATCACTTGGACCTCACTAAAAAAAGTCTAATAAAAGTGAAAAAATTAGTGCATGAGGGATTGGGTGGCTAATGTTTCTCATAAAAGTGAAGGAAAATCTCTTGGCTTGGGAAGGCATACGGTGGCATGAGGGAGAATTTCATGTGTGAATAATTCTCTTCTTTTTTTTTGTGAGTTTTTAGCGATCTTCCACATCTTAAGATTTATTATGTTTTTAGAATTCTAATTGAGAGCCTATATGATTTTTAAACGGGATTTCTTAGTTGTGGCAGATAGTGGAGACTTGAGAAGAAAAAGAAATTTATAGGATATCCAAAGAGGAAGGTGTAGACACTGGGTCTCTAACGCTCCTAGGTTTGGTTTGCCTAATGAGGATGAAAAAGACAAAAATCCTAAAAATGGATTTTTTTTACATCCGAACAGAAGATCTCAAAACTTTTCCTCAAAAAAATTCAAAAACAATTGTTGTCCAAGAGAAAACGGCCGTTTTTGAGAAAAATGGGCCTTTCCCGTGAAGTGAACGGCAATTTTAGGGCAAAAACGACTGTTTTGACTGTTTCGGCAAAAAAGGGGCTATTTTCGTAAAGGAAACACTATTCTGGGCCTAAAATGGCCGTTTTGGTTACCAAAATAGACCGTTTTTGTGCATTGAATGCTTGTTTGGGCCCAAAATAGAAAACAACAGTTTTGCTCGTGAAAATGGCCATTTTGGTAATTTTCACCCAGAACGGCCATTGGGCTCACAAAAACGGTCGTTTTCATTCCGAAACAGCCATTTTCTACCTCAGGAGTCATGTATAAATACTAAATGGGTCATTTTTTAGAGAGAGAAAATACATAAAAAGGCAAAAAAACACTATTTCAACTCCATTTTTTGGATTTCTTTAAAGATTCAGGCACTAATTTCAATCCGATCGAGATCTTTCAGAAGGAAAATATACTCAGTGTGTCGACTGACCTATTTTTCTACTATTTTTCATTTTGTCTTTCAATTTTATCCATCTAGCGGTTAGATGTGATAATTTATTTATGCCATTTTCTTTTTTTACATTTGTGGGGTTGCTCATTTTATTTTCGTTTCTATCTGTTCTTCTATTGGTGCTTCACATCAAAACATTTGTCATTTTTGCTATTTTTATTTTTCTTCTTGCATTATGCATCTACCAGTTAAATGTGATTATTTATTTGCACAATATTTTATATTTTTGTGACTGTCTATTTTTATTTTATTTCTGTCTGTCCTTCTATTTTTGCTTTACATACAAAAATATTATTTTCGTCATTTTTTTCGTTTTTATTTTTCTTTTTGCATTATTCATCTACTAGTTAGATGTGCTAATTTATTTGTGCAATTTTTTATATTTTTTCAACTGTCTATTCTTATTTAATTTCTATTTACTTTTTTATTTTTGCTTCACATACAAATATATTATTTTTGTTGTTGTGATGTGAGTTATTTGATTATTTGGGACCTGATTGATATATTTTTGGCTATTTTATTAAATCTCAATGAAGTAATTTTATCACACCCATTATTTTCTGCTGTTTATTTTATTCTGCATTTTGTAAAATTTTTTCGTTGATTGCTTTTATTATTGCCTATTTCTTTAGATTGTATTTTAGGCATCCCAAAATGTAATTTTATTTTTATTTATTTATTCAGTTATATTGTATTTTAGATAATTGCCCTATATTATATTTTTATTGCCGAATTATTTCCCTGTATATTTCGTGAATATTGTAACAATTAGAAAAATGATTTTTCACGCTAATGGAAAAATAACCAAAATATTTTTATTTAATTAATTGGTGTTTTATTAATAAAATTGGTTTTGATTTTTCATAATAAAAGTTGTAATAAAGAAAAATTATTTTCCTAAACTTGACATGTGATAACTAAAGTTCTCAAATTAAATCCATCACCTGATTTTATGTATGACACTTCCAATTTTAATCTTGAAATATCCCATGAACACTAAATTAGGTAGAAAAATGATTTTACATGTTAAAAACTAAAAATCATATTTTTACCCAATAAATTTGTGTTTTTTTAATGAGATAAATTTTGATTCTTTCTTAATAAAAGTCACATCTATTTTATAGAATCAACATTTGAGAACCAAAGTTCTCAAACCATTTTTCCAAATAAAAGACACCACAATAAAATCCATTTTTCCAAATTAGCATACAAGAACTAAAGTTCTCAAACCAACCACCTGATTTCAATAAAAATTACTACAATAAAATTCATTTTTGGAAAATAGAATATGAGAATCAAAGTTCTCAAAATAATCAATTGCCCGATTTCATGTATGATGTTTCAATTTTGAGCACCTATTTATTTTTCTATAGATATATTTTGTAAATTCTCATACTTTAATATGTGATTTACTTTAATTGCAAAACGTTGCTTGACAAAAGGAATAGTATAAGAAATTCAAGTCGAATTTTTAGATTAATTTGACGTATAAATAAGAGTAGGGTTTCGAATTACTCTGGTTTTGGCCCTACAAGGTATTTCCTAACTCGGTTGCGTAGTAACACCTACCTTGTGGTGCCCAACTCACTCCACCTAGGCTAATAAAAAAAGAGTGGCCCTAGATTCCTCTAGCTTCCTTTTTGTCTTTCAAAACTCGAGAAGTGAGACTTAAGTCGAGTCTTCAGCTATTTTGATTTGATCAGCTCAGGGAAAACATAAGGGATGTGAATAGAAAGGCTGCTAAAACTTTAAAAAAAGAGAGGTATGTTAATTTAATAAATTAGAAGCATGCCTTGATTTTATTTTATTGGGAATTTTAGGAAATTGTGGCATGGAATCCTTAGTTGTAATAACGTTGGTAGGTACAATTGTGATGTAAATTTGAATTGATGTTGTTTGCTACATGTGTGATGAAATAGTGGGTGTTATGGCTGAATTCATATGTATAAGGGGATTGATTCCCATATGGCCATCAGTGGGTGTGTGTAAGTGTGCAATGGAAATTCATGTGCAAGTATGGTATAGGAGTAAAGGTAAAGTGTGTGCTATAGAATTCTAGAATTTTGGTGTAGGTGCGGTGTACAAAAACATGTTTAAGAGGAATGTCAAGAATAGTCGATGCATACATGTGTTGTGGCCTAGTATGGAAAATATTTAAACGTGTGCTTTTGATAGAATTATAGTGTATGATATATATTTGCGATGACTTAATGAAAAATGCATGTATTTAATTATAAAATGAATATGGCCAAGAGGTACTAATTGGGTATCTTAGCTTAGAAGGCAAGTAGTATTACATGGGTATAAGATTGGCAAGGTTATTAGATTAATATGTTAAAATATGGGTGAATGTGTATAGGAAAGGAAGTGCTTAGCATGATAGGGTGACATAGTAAATAGGCATATGTGTGCTCAATGAATAAGGCATATATACTACTCTTACAAGGTTTAGCTGAGAGGTTTGCATGAGGACATAGACATAAAATATATGATATATGTTACTTTAAACATGTGAGAATGGTATGGTTAAAAGACATAAATTATATATCATTAAATTGGCATGATAATACCCACATGTAAGTAACATGGCATGCTAAAGATTAAATAATGCATAAGAAAATAGTAGCCTAAATTAAGTACAAAGAAAATGGCTTGCAAATGTTTTAAAAAGAGCATGAAAAATTTAGCTTAAAAGTGATCTATAATGGTATGAAATGGTGCCTATATTGAAAACCTTTTGTGCACTTAAGTTTAAATGAAATTTGAGGCCACTCTTGGGGCCAATGTAAAAATATAAGATGACATAAACATGACCCTATAATTGCCAATTATTTTGATATAAAAATGGGTATGGTAAGATACCTAGGTATTAGTGGCTACGGGCCTTTAAAAATATGTTGTTCTCGTAATTAACCTATAACTGTCCTATAAAAGGGCCTCTTAGAACTTAACGTGAATGTGGTTTATGACATGCACATAATTGGACTTTAAATTAATGAAATAAAATGGACTTAATGATGTCTATAGGATGCACTTAAATTGGGCTCTAAAAATAGACTAGTAATTGTCCGGTAGGAACAAAAATAACCTGTAACTGTCCAAGTTAAATTTTAAATGTTGAAATAAATTAGTAACTGCCTGTTAAACATTATTAAATATTATAAAATGATGATTGGTAAATAAATGAATATAAAATAAAGTCAAAGAGCACATTAGTTAGACACCTATTGGATGGGTTAACTAGTCAACTTAAGGATTAGCAGTTGCTAGATTGTCTGTTGTCAAACTAGGCCCGGTGCAGTGGCCGAGGTTCATTATTGAGCCACTACACTAGTTTGTGGGGTAAACACTCTTTGTTGATAGAACTTTTGACTGTATATTAGACTATGTTGATGCAACGGTGAAGGTCTCTAAAGGGGCCACTACTTTAATCTGCTTGGCAAACCTAGAGGAATTATTTGGCATGATTAGTTGCCTTGGGAGGTCTATAGACTGATCCCTATACACATTTACTACGTATTTTTGTCCCTTGGGAGGTTCCTATAAACTAATCCTTATGGCTATATTAGGCTAGTGCAGTGGTCAGGGTCTAAAATTTAGGCCACTGCACATCTTTTAGTTCCCTATTAGTCCAATATCTATAAGTGTAGTCTATGTATTTAGGCCTATTTAATAATTTAAATAATTTACCTAAGAATAATGGATTAATTAAATAAATTGAATGAAATTATCACACTAGCATAACTATAATTACCTAGGTGATGGAATGTACGTAAATGAGATGAGTATTGTAATTTTAATTGGTTTATATACACTTAAACCCTATTTTGTTAATATATTGAAACAACTATGTGTATGCATAAGACATGTTCTTAATATATTAAATTCACCATTGAGTTTTATACTCAGTGTATTAGTGTTTTGGTGTGCTGGTAAGCAAGGATTATAATTAAGCCTCATAATATATGGAGTGTAGTAGCAGAGACAATAAAGATCTAAATTTTATGTATTGATGAAAATAATAGGCACTCATGTAAGAGCTATAGTTTATGTGTCCAACATGCTTAGATGCTACTGAAGTATGTAAATTTAAGTTAAATAGAACTTAAATAAATAAGCCTTTATGTTATGAATATTTAAGTTATGTGATATCTAAAGATTTAGACTTTTGTCCTAATCATTCTATTGTGGGCCTGAGTCCATATGTGATATTGATACTAAGAGGACCAGAAAGGGTACAAGAGTGAGAATTGAAAACATGACTATTAGGCGCATTTTTTTTCAGGTGGAAATTTTTTAAGATGTCGCCTAAGTAGCCATTATGCTGCCCATATTTTTATAAGTTGTAAAATGGCCTATCTAATGATTTTTTGGATCAAATATACCTTTTATATCATGGACTCAAGGTTCGATAGATGAATTAGGCCATATATGATTAATTAATAAATTTTCTTTAAGTGTTAAATGAATTAACCCTAGGAAAATCTCAAGATGGTTGACCAAATGGGAAGTGCACCGCTTATCGAATCCCTTTAAGAATCTAATAGGGGGTGTCACAGGTTAAGTCAAACCACTTGACTTTTCAGCACTTGGTTAGGAATGGTGAATGGATAGAAGCCTCTTTTGACTTGTATATAAGTGATATATCAATAAGTGACTTGATATTGATTCAATATGATTGAATCTATAGAGTTCTAGTTGGACTAGAACTATAATTCACTATGTGCTGCCAAGCTCTTTTAGAAACCTATAGGGTCACATGCATAAAAAGTATTTTGAGGAAAATTCAACGTGATTTAATTTTGTAATGATATGAGATATCATTAGAAGATGAATCAAGAAGAACAAACGAGCAAATGGGCTTGGGGCCCATTTGCAAAAGAAAAGTCCAGAAAATCATGGTTTTTGGACATAGGCTTGGTTGAGTCCAAACTTTTTATTTTTCATGCATCTAATTTTTTGGGCTATTAGAAGGTTTAAGACACCTAAAATTAGATTAATTATTAATCCAAAATGAGGCCTGAGAGTGCCACATAAGATTAATCAAAATGGGGCCAAAGCAGATTGCATATAAGCCCATTAAAAGGTTTATGTACTTAGGATAATGAATGGCCCAATTGTTAGGTCTATTATGTTTCAACTTAGTGTAGGTTTTAGGCATTAAAATCTAACATAAATATGGATTATTTATGATATAAATAATCCTTTTTGCAATAACAATAAAAAGGAGAAATTTTGATAGAGAATTTTACATAGAATAATTAAAACACACTTTTCTTCTTCTTCCTTCATCCACTTGTAATTCTTGCTAGCATCTAGAATCACAAGTTGATATCTTCTAATGAATTCTTTTTTAGATTGCCCTAAAGGTGTTCCTTAAAGAGGATCACTATGATTTGCAATAACCTATTGAGAAGAATTCATTCAAGGAATCTGTTGTCTTCTTTTTAGAGTAAATAAAAAAACC
>CANXYI010496758.1:0-15236 GCA_948208565.1 Hura crepitans
AAGGCATGTTAAGATTCTGGCAAGAACACTCAAGTTAGGTGTCCTCCTAAGCATCCTCCCATAACCTATGTGTAAAGTAAGCAATTCAGTCAATTCTCCTAATATCATGTTCATACACCAAACTATAATGCACATGAATACTTAAGTAAACTAAAACTGTAAATACACTTATGTAAATAGCTACTTCTTGTTCATAAATTTAAGGCATATAATTTATTCCAAGTATAATTTCTCAATGTGCTATCATGTCAAACTCATGGATACATGGCAATGTTAATCAAAGATTTATGTATCTTACTATATTCTATTGGTTACTTGCATATTCATTTATGTTTATGATTGATAATATGCATGACTAGATGTATCCCATCCATTTCATATGCTAGTGACATATTAAACTCTGGTTATTGTTAATCATTAATTGTAAGTCTTCACTAAGATAAACCACATGCAAGTAAATGTACTTTCATATATGTGTAATTCTTATATTATATCATGATTTCTGATCTCTTTACATTTTATCTAATGTCAATGCCTTTTACTAGTGCTGTATTTATAGCTTGCAGAGCCCTTAGTAATGCTCTCCTAGAATGATCCTAAGGAAGGATAAACAAGTACATAACTATAAATCTAAAATTAATGGCAAGGGTCGACTGGCCCAACCCTTTGCCATGTTTTGTACTGTAAGCTAGAATAAATATGAAGCCTTAGCCACTATTAATCACATACTAGCTCATATGGCACTAGTGCCAAGCTCAGATCAGTCACAGATCTACATAAAGTCCCTCTCTAGCATGCCAAAGGTATCCTATCCTAGATTCTGTAAATCGCAGGCTCTTATTTAATTAGTTAAGTACGTTGCGATCTGTTCCTCTTTTACTTTAATTAACATATGGAAAAATATTATGCTTTTGCACTTACAACTCCTATAAATAATTCTAGGAAAATCAAATTTGTTTCTTCATTTTTATGTGCCTAAATCATGTTTCACAACATGCAATCAGAATGTGGTGTTCGTGCAAGGTGACTCATCTTTTCATGACCTGTACATTAATACATGCATATAATTACATTGCAACTTTTACTTCATCATATTAACATAAATGCATATACTTTCAACTCATGGTAGCTTTGTCATGTTCACATACAGAGAAAGTACTTGACTGGATGTCACCTACTCATTATGCAAAGCGTAATCTATATAAAAGGTACCAGGAGTACTTGCCTTTTAGCAAAGCATATGAAGATAACTTCCGAATGGAACTAATTTCATAAATAAATCAGTCAAACACATTTAAATAAGCTTGTATCTAACAAATTTCTCATAATTCTTATTAGGTATAACTTACATAGAATGTAAAGACCTCACTTTATTCACTATGCAATGTTCTAGATTTATATCCTTGACTCTATATGCATAACTACACTGTTATTTCTCATACATATAGAAGTATAACTAGAGTTATGGTCTATAGCTAGGAATGCATCTTCAACTTTAAGTGATTTGCTTTTACTTATGGGACGTTCAACTTAATAAAAGTTGGGAAATGGGGTACTTACGTCAAACCAGTTTCCTCTTACTTCATAGACACCATATTTCACCTTTTTCCTTTGAATGTTCTATCCTCGTGGCCCTTATATAGATCCTTTCTTGTTACTTACCTCTTTTTATTGACAACAGCTACTCAAGGTTGCCTAACCGACTGTAGCTTGCTACACTCTCTCCCTATCTTCCCAAAGTGCTCGAAACCAACCAAATTTACTTAGTCGCTAGCCTCTATACTGCCTATATTCCTATTCAGACTACCAACACAGTAACCATTTCCCCTGCAAGTTTTTGTAGAATTACAATAAATAATACCAATTTGGTGGAACACACACATGCATATCAGACCCTATTACATATATAAGCATGCCTCTAATTCCCACTTAACCCTCTTATTTACATATAAGCCTTTATCATGTTCAAATAAGCAAAATTCCCTCATCAGTACCCAATATCGACTAATATGAGTGTAGCCTACCCAACATGCATTCTCAATTCAATTCTTTGTTCAAAGGAATCTAACCACCTTACCCTCTTTTATGTAAGAGCATTCTAAGTCATTTGTATGAAACCTTTAGCTATAGAATTTGGATTCATACCTGAAATAAAACTTGAAATATCTTCTACTGTTAACCCGTAATCTCTATTATTCGAATGGTTGTAACAGCTATAGCAATTTACTTTTCCCTTTTTATTCTCCAATTCGTACCTTTACCACAGCATATCAATCCCAATCAATATTAGTTAAATTTAGAGACCTGAAATAGCATCAATTCAACAAGTCACTAAAATTTTTCCTAATTTTTTTGTTATTATCCCTATTCCTGTAATTCAATATTCTCGTTATCCCTACCATTCTAATCCTTTCCTTCTTTACCTTTGTTTTAGTGCAATTACATCCTTTCTTTTAGTTCTTTTTTGCTCATATTCCCTAACCTTTATCTCAAACTAAAATTTAAATATCCATTTTCTATTATTCAACTGAAATTCTATGTTATTACAACTGCTCTCCATGTCACCAATTGCTACTGCAAACATTAGTACTATAGAAATTTTGTATATCAGTAGCACAACAAGCAGCAGGTTCTGGAATAGTACATAATTCGTCCCTGCTGCTGTGGCATCGTTGATCTGGATTTAGGAGCAAGGTTCTTATCACTACTGTTGTCCTCTATCGAAGAATCAATCCCCCCTACGCATCTCATATGCTAGCAGAATAGCAGCGGCAGTAGCATCCTCTGCTACTGCGCCGCTACTGGTTCCAAGCAACCTCACTCTCACACCACCTCCCTCACCATGCCACTGCATCGAATCCCACTGTGTCTCGCTACTGATTAGCTCAGTAGCTCCACTCAACTCCTCTCACTATGGTACCACTATTGCTGCTCCATATCTGTTTTACTAATATCCACGATTACCTCATGTTCCTCCATCTCTCCCCCTTTTTTTTCTTTTTCTATTTTTTAATTACCATCCTTTTTGCCACTTGAAACAAAAGAAAATAGAAATATCTAACACTTTAAGTCGTTTTTTATAGAAATTTCTACTTAAGTCCTTTACATCTATTCTATTATAATTATACCTTCCTCCTTTCTTTCTTCTTTTATTATCATTTTTCCATTAATTAATTCATCTTAAGGTTCTTATTCACTCTAATTAAACTAACACTCTATTTTAATTAAATTTTTTTTAGTTTGAGTTTAATTAATATATATATATATATATATATATATATATATATATATATATATATATATCGTCGAGTTAATTTAGTAAATCTTTCCACTTAATTATTTAGATTCATGCCTAAAATCTATTTTGAAATAAATTATTTAATCGTTATTATGAATTCTTTTAAATTTTAAAGGACTGAATTAATTAAACAATTTCATATTCAACATTTTTTCATTTGATGCCAATAAGTCAATTCCCCTTGTATAACACAAATTTCCTAAAATTACTCTATCACTTTCTCATTGAGTTATTTATGTCCTCGATAATACTCTTCCTTAAAATCATATTTTAACCACTATTAAGCTCCTTAAATAAACTTTAAATTTTACCCTTCATAAAATTAGTTCGACTATCTAGGTCATAATGCCTAATCCAAATTTTAGAAATTTCGAGTGTTTCATTAACTTTAATACAGAACATCATGCCAAATTGATTATAAGGCAACTTATATGGTTTGTTATCATTAGTGCAAATGATTTAATGGGATAGCCATTCTGAGCTTTGTAAAGGTCTAATGTTTAACATTAAAAATGAATTTAAAACATCTATTCAAAAATACTTTATAGCAAGAAATGTTGATATCACTATTGCAGAGTCAAAGCCTTTATGTTGGTTGATAAAATACACCAATCATGATGGTGGATGTCAATTGAGACTTAGAGTTGTGAAGAAAGTATCACTTATTTATTGGTTGATTTCATCATATGGAGGACCACATTTATGCATTTCCACATCATTGTCTCAAAACTATAGACATTTGGGTTCGCATATTATTAGGGACTATATTATATATATGGTGAGTAAATGTCCAACATTAGCTATTGATATTATTATTAATAACATTCGTACACAATTTAAGTATGAAGTTTCATACTACAAGGCATGGTATGTGAAAATGAAGGCATTAGAAGCAATATTTGAGGATTATACAAAGTCCTATGAGAAGTTGCTAAGGTTTTTAATTATATGTGTTGTGCGTTACAATCTAAAGAATAAATATGAGTTCGTGTTGGAGGACACAAAATATCCATACTAGAAATAACTTAAACGTCTGTTTTGGAAGTGTATTGTCATTGATAGCTTAACATATTGCAAGCCCATTTTATTGATCTACAACACATTTCTCATTAAGAAATTTAAACAAACTTTGTTGATCTCAAGTTTTATTGATGGGAATTATTCATCATTTCTTGTGACAATTCGATTATAGAGAGCGAGAATTTATCAAGTTGAAAGTGGTTTATGTTGATGATTTGTAAGCATATTCCTTTACGAGATAGCATAAAAATTATCTATGATCAACATGTTGGGATCTTATTTGTCATTTGAGATGAGAGCTCTGGATGGAAAAAACCATGAGCATTCCATCAGTGGTGTCTATGGCATTTTGTTAGCAACTATAATACACATTATTGAAATAAGACAATATAGTGCGTGTTATATGCAGTTGATACATTTATGCCTTTTATAACATAATTGATGTCAAATTGTTACATGTTTAAGTATTTAAAAAATTGTAATGTGACACTTCATTTTTAATTATAGGCATAAAAATTTCAAAAAAGAAAGCTCCTTAGTGTATACATGGCATATGAAAGTTTGTAGTTCAAAAGGAAATCCAATGATAGACCACCAAAGCTAGGACTTGTCTTCAAGAATTCACAGTCGAAAAATGAGAAATAAAAGCCAAAATATGTCCAATCAAATAAGGATTCATCCAAATGGAGGTAACCCTCATTCGATTAGATGAAATCCCAAAACCCAAGATAAAATCTTCTATAGGTTAGAACCCTCTAATCTCTAGCCCCTTAAAAGGCAAGTTTTAGCCTTGATTTAGGGATTGAAACCATTTTTTCAAAAATACATCCTAAACATTCTCCCAAAAAATTCAAAAAACAAAAGAGAAAGAGAGGAGAGAGGGCAGAACTCCAAACTTTCCTCTATTTTCCTTCACTTTCTCACTAACCAAATAACTATTTTCAATCCTTAGTTCCATTTTTCAATAAGGAGTCTTATAAACAAAGAGAAGCTTAGGTATCTCCTTAAGGACTATTCAACTTATTCTTCGCATTGTTCCATTTTTATTTTTATTTTATATCTTTAATTTATGTTCTTGTGTTTGTGTGCTTGCTTACTTATTTTTATCTCTCCTTTACAACTTCAAATCTCTATTTTATTTGTTTTTTGAGCTTTTTTTAGGTTTTTCCTAGTAATAAGGGTCTAGGATCGACTTGGGCAATTATGTATAGCTCAAAATCCCATTTTGGAACATTGGTTAGGGTTTTGTGCCTAAGAGTGAGACCTAAGTTCATTTGAATATATGACCAAGATCATTCATTGGATGAATGATATTTGCATGCAAAGTTGCCACCTTTATTGCCTTAAAGCTCAAGTCTTCTTGGGATAAAGTTTATATCCGATTAGATGTCCTAAAATTTAATCAAATGTGATTGTCTTCCCAAATAAAGAAACTTCCTTTTTGTTTGTTTATTTCTAAATGAACATTAATTCATTCGATCAGATGTAAATAACTCGTGTTAGAATAAAGTTTGTATTTTAAAAATTTTATATATTTAAGTTTTTTGTATGGTGTGATTCTTTAGGTTGAGGCTAGAAGAAGGTCCGATTGGATGGCACTATACCTAATCGACTTCCAGAGGACCTAAACAATGGCGAATCATTTGTTTTCTTGCTTTTTTACTTCTATTTCTATATCCTGTCGTTAATTATATCTAATCTAATGAGACTTCATTTGATTGATTGTTTGTTCTTACCAATTCCACTTTACATATTTTAGTTCTCTTATATGCTTCTAATTATGGTTGGATTTAAAGTCTGACTCGAAGAGGAATTGAGAACAACAAATTAAGTCTCATTTCATTGTTCTTTTTCTTTTTAGTCCTTTTTAGACTTATGTAAATATTAGATTTGCTCATCAGTTGTAATAATTTTCTTTCATTACTAGAACATTTCCCTATATAATTTCATGTATGTTGTAATCGTATAGTCAAAATGATTTTCAATCCGATAAAAAGAAAAAAAAAAGCAAATAACCATGAAAATGTGTTATAGAAAATGATAAGGGCCCTAGTTACTAAAAATATTTTAATTTGATAAAAATGATTTATTTAATAAATAAAAGGTTTTAGTTAATGTATTTTGAGGACTAAAGTCCTCTAATTCAAAATTTTATTTGTAAATTGAGGAAAATAAAAATTTTTTAAAGTGAAAATGATATCTATTTTTATAAAAAGTATTTGAATTGGTAACATTGATTTAGAACCAATGCTCCAATACTTGAAATAATTTAATTTGATTAAGAATAAAAATAGTTTAATTAAATAAAAAAGTTTTGAAACAAAAGTTCTATAATTTGCTAAAAAATGATTTTAGGTTTTAAATAATTTTGAATAAATAAAATGAATAATTTTTATAAGATGTTTTGGAATCAAAGTTCCAATTATCCAAATAAAAATATTTTTATCCTTTATCTAATAAATTGACCCAATTTCATGTATGTTGAGTGTAAACACTAGAATTAAGTCCCCAATTTTTATTTTGCCTGCCAATGATAACTGAAGGAATAATTCAAATAGGCAAACCTCTTTGTGAAGGAAAACACTAAAAAGCAAAAATTTTCCTATGGGTATAATGGTCATTTTTCACATAAAATGAGAAAAGGTGAGAGCGAGTTTAGGATAGTCAATGGACAAATGAGAAACATAAAAATGGCCTTTAGGTGGTCACGTGTGAGAGAAAACTAAGATCAAGGATAAGTGGATCCCACCCCCTAAGTCACATAAATAACCAAATGTCCACCTAACCAAAGAAACCACCGGGCGATGGTTGTACCATCCACATGGTAGTTTCAAATGCTCGCATGACAATTCTATCCAAATTCAATAAGAAATGTTAGAATTGCATTTTCATCGAACTATCGAGTTTCCAAAAAACTAGAATTCGACTAGAATCATGCCAAGCAAGTTCTAATTGGCCAGTACAATAAAAATAGAATTGGAAAATGATCTAAGTACCCCAAATTAACACCTATAAATAGCCTTCATCTCTTTACACACCACACAATAATTTTTCAAGAGATACTCAATCTTCAAAGATAGTGTTTTCTTGAGATTTTTTATAGTTTTAGCTAGTTTTTGAGAAGTATGCGTTCTGAATTAATTCATAATTTTTTAAAAGTTTAAAGTCTTTAGAGCAAGGTTATTCTATTCGTGGGAGCAATTTTTCCATAAATTTGTTGTTTCTTCCATAGCAAAATCGTTCTTTTGCCTGAAGCATCATAATTAATAAGTCATGAAGTCTTGATCTTGTTTTATTCATCATAAAATTATGTTTTCATCATTCTCATAGGTTTAGTTGCATCAAAATTATGTTTTATCATTAAAACATGGTTAAATACCTTGTTTATTTGTCATAAATTCATTTTCAATCTTTCCTTACATGATTTTGCATAATAAAAATTGTTAAATCATACGCTTATTAATTAACATGTTTTCCAATTCATATAAAATTAATGATATAATTACATAAGGATTAAGATGCATATTGAAGTAATTACATTGATGAAAATTTCATGCCATGTTTTATTACGCATTGATTATTTAATTATTATAATTATATTGTTTATGTCCTTGATCTGAATCTTAGATCTAGGAATATTGCATTGCATTAGAAAATCATAGTTTTACTGAATAATATAAAGAATGCACACTAATTACTAGACGTAATGATTATTAAGCGTCAACCATGAATCCAGTTATTTGATGATAGATATTTTGGTCCATATCTTAGGTTAAAACACTTACACCAAGTTCATTGTTTCTCAATTTGCACTAAGTGGTGACTCCTATTTCATAAACTTCCCTACTCATAGTGGTGACTCTGCTAAAGAGAAGTAATATCACACTTCTAAAAATATGGTTTACATTAAAAACTCATACGTCAGTCCATGTGTTGGGACCTATATTAAACTTTAAAACCACAAGAGTCTACCTTTTGGAGATGCCATAAAACATGGCTTATATGTATTACCGCGTAGTGGTTACGGGCCTCCCCAGTTGTGTCCAACCTTGAGCCTCGTATAGGATAAACCTTAAATCTTCCTCTAGGTACCCTATTGTTACGATGGATTTAAACTCTTAATTAGACGGGTTCAATTTAAAGTTTGTCTATACCTCCTTAAAATTCTAAGGAAAGTCAATAATTTCTCTTTTTCAAATAGAGAAAAGGTTATAACCTACTTCAAATGAATTCAACTAGCTAGAATTCGATTCAATAAGTAGCATTATATGATTAAAATTCATATGTCCCAATTGATGTATGAATTTAAAACCCTATCTAGGTTTAAAACATATTTACCCTTGTGTGAGAGTTATAAGGTTGGAAGAATTGCTTATTGTTATCCCATATTATGCCATTCATGCATATATTTAGGTAAACCTAGGCTAAAATAGTTTTTCTTATAAAAATATAAATGGAGTTACAATAAGTTCTCAACTTAGATTAGGTATAAGAGCGAACGATTGGTAAGAGAAATGCCAATCACTATATTTAATACCATGTATGTCAATGAAGAGCTAAAACAGTTCCTAGATCAGATCCTAGAGGCTCATATCAAAGCACTAGATGAAAGAATGAATTCTCAATTTGTTGCCATTAAAATAGCCTAGGTATAGGTAAGGGTGGATCCAATAAAGATAGAGAGAAGGATAATAAAGGCCAATAATAATTTTGAAGATAAAAAAGATTATGTCAATTAAAAGAGGGAATAAGAAGTTAAAATTGCATGGCAAAAGGCTAATGCAGAAGTAAAGCAAGAAATAGATGAGCTAAGTTAGTTCAACGGCATAAGAGTTTTACTTTAGAGGATTTGAAGTCCTTTACTATATTTGGAGAAGAAGGGTTTTCTAGCAAGTTTAAAATGCTCGAGCTATCTAAATTCAATAGGAAGGGAGACCTACTATGCATATTAGACTGTATGCCACTATTATAGGCACCACGGGGCTGAGTGAAAAACAAATCACCAACTTATTTGTTTTATCATTGAAAGGTACACCTATCAAGTGGTTTCATAAGCTAGATGAAGCCACTACATAGAATTGGACTAAGTTGGCTAGGGCATTAACCAAATAATATACCTTTAATACTAGCATTAAGATCTATCTACATGATCTCGAGCTTACCAACAAAAACCTAATGATAGCTTTTTTAATTTTCTTTTGAGGTGGAGGAATATGATGACTTAAATGGAAGTGTTATCCTTAAATAAAGATCAAGTGAGAATTATATTAGAAAAAACATTTCCATACATTTCTAATAAGCTTTAATATCTTCCTTTAAAGACTTTTACAAAAGTATATAATGCTACTTTAAGGGTAGAAGATGTAGAATACCAAAAGAAGCAGCCTTAAAGGAATAATTCTAAATCTGGGTCATTTAATCAGAAGTCTTTAGATATTCATGCTATAAGGAAATCAAAATTTTCAGACTTGGGATAGCCATTGTCCAAAGTCTTGGAGAAACTCAAAGAGAAGGGTCTTATTACACCACTTACACCAAGACCCCCACCAAAGCCTTTGTCATCCAATTGGAATTCGTATGCTTATTTGTAAATATCTCAATGCAAAGGGCAAGATACTAATGATTGCACTTAATTATATCGTGTTATTCAAGATTTGATAAACAATAAGACTCTTGTCAATCTAAGCAAGAATTCTCCAAACACCAAGAACAAACCATTGCCTAATCATAATAAGGTCTCACCTCCCCAAAATATATTGATGGTAGGATTGAGCTTACAAGAAGAGTATATGATGGACTCATTTTTTAAGTAGGGGCAAATGAAGAAATGGTAGCTACATTACAACTTAACATTTGGGATAATGATGAAGATGAGGAAGCTACTAACATTTGGGAAGAAATAAGTGATAGAGAATCTTCTGAAGTGAAAGGTGTCACAAGGAGTGAAAGATTATACAATGAGAAAAAAAGATAAAAAGGCAGGTAAGGAAAATGCCTTTCCAAAAGAAGAAAAGAAGACCTGACCCTAAGGCAATTAAAGAAGATTCAAACACATACAAGTACATAGGATCTTTTAATGGCCTCTAGAAAACATAGAGAAGGTTTAGTAAAGGGCTTAGATGCCATAAGCACCAAAACTACTGTGACACTAGAAGAAGTGATTAATTCCATCATCAACAAAAACAACGGACTTTATCTTCTTTTCTAACAAGGACCTTCCAATGGAAGGTGTAGATACCTATATGTGTCTAGGCTATATTTTACATCACTTTTGTAAATGATAATTCCCCGAGTCCCGTAAAGTTTTGTATATGAATAATATTAAGTGCCAAATGATTAGAATCATAATTTAAATTGAAGTTCACTCAATTGGTATTGTTCTTATAAAAAGGAAATTCCACAACATTAATTAACAAAAGGATATAGATTAAGTAAAATGACATGAGTAAAAGAGGTGATGAAAAGTAAATGGGATCAAATTAAATCAACAAATAAACATAAATAAATGACAATAATACAATAATAAGCAATAAAAATAAGAAGAAATAATAATACCAAATGAATAAAACAATAAATATGGATATATATACAAAACATATCAAGAATAAGAAGAATTTAGCACTCATAAAATTTTATCCAAAAGGTTCATTACAAAAATAAAAATAAACATCAAATTGCTAAGAAATGGAGATAAAATCAAATAGTTACAATAAAGGCCACATATAAAGTATGATAACACACTTAGGGTACTATAATAAGCCAAATTGGATTAGAGGCATGCTGTCTGTATAAGGCTAAAGCAAAAGAGGGTAGGTTCCCTTATATGGTAGACCTTTTGCAATTCACTTGCAAAGGTGTCCTTATGCATGTAAATGTACATAGTGAATAAGCAAAAATGAGATTATACCCTGTCCATTTTTATATCACCCTATAGCGTAAGATAAATAGGCAATAATTCCGCCTAACGAAAAAAAAAGGAACGCAAGGGTAAGTACGGCATTATGACATGAGGTGTTGTACATGGCTAGCCTCTAGCTTCAGTGCAACTTAATAGTTTAATGATGGAATTAGCTACTATAAATAGATGGTCCTGCAAACAAAGAAAAGAAAAAAGGAAAAAAGAACGTAGAATACAATAAACAAGAAAATAAAGAGAATATAGCAAAAAAGAAAGCAAGAATAAAAAAATAGAGAGTAAAAAAAAGAAAGTGAAGTGAGAAAAGGAAGAACAACAAGTATAATCAAGATTAACATAACACAAAAGAGGAACATCAATAACTGATTTTAACCATCATTTGAGGACATTGACAGTGGACAATAAAACAAGGAAATAAAGGATAAAAAGCAATAAAAGTAAAATAAAAAAATATAAATAAGAAAACTAAGTAGGGTAGACCCATAAATCAAGTAACACAAGAGGAAGTTTAGTTCAACCTTAACTAGTAAAAACACAAGGAAAATAGAAAAGGTATTTTTCTATTTTCTTGAATAATATATTATGAGTACAGGATTTGTACTTTTACAACAAAGACATAGGCACAAGTGAATAAGCAAGCAAAAAAGGCATAAGCACATCAACCATAATGACTTGTTTGAAAAGTTTACGCTAGAACATATTAGAAAACAAAATTAAGAAATTATGATCAATTTTCTGTTTAAGGTAAAAACTTGTCATTGATACGACAAACAAGAAAACAATATAAAAACATATTTAAGGGAGACAAGATAGAAAACTAAAAAAAATTTGCATCTTGATGGGATGTATAAAATAATAACATGGATAAATTAATTTAATTTCCAAACAGCACATCACACATAAATAAATTCCCTAGATGTCTTCTACCAACACGCAATGGCCTCAAAACACTAAGAATACAAACTCTATATAAATGGAAAGAAAGAAATAAACTGAAATATATACTTAACTTCAAGAGCCTTCCTACATGAACTATTTATTTTGTAGCCATTTAAGGTATAGTCAACCACAAGATATCTCCTTAGAAATAAAAAGAGATTATAAGATTAAACAAGAACTAAATACAACAACAAAAAGGAAACACATAAAAGAATCTAACTCATTAAACAATACAATGAGTATAACATAATCATTAAAGTATCAAAAGTATCAATAATGATAACAATAGAGTAGAGGTATTATACTTATTTTCTGAAGAATCAACATAATACATTCCAACATCATTTATCTTAACTCTCTCAAAAAATAGATTCATATAAATAAGATTCAATATAGACACCAAATGAATACAATAAAAAGTAAACCTTAGCTAGGATATCATAAAAAAGAAAGAAAAACTAAAAGAGTCGATCATTCAAATTCGACACTAATAACAAGCCTAATAGCCAACAACCTTATTTAATTCAACTTACTCATAATAGATGAACAAATAATCTATAGTATAGCTAACAGGATTGTAAATCAAAATCATTACAAGTCCTAATGAATTCACCAAACAACCTTTTCTTTATAGACAAATCAGCCTCATGAAGTCCTTTCTTTTTGCTTGGATTACGAACCAAAATACACTTAAAACAGTAAAGAAACATAGAAAAGAGAAGTAGTCGATTTAACGGGTTAATCACATGCATCAATACCAAAGAAATCATTTAAGGAAAAATGATGGATAATAAAGGAAACTATTAAGAACCAGAACACTCGATACATAGATCTTTATAAGATAGACATAAGATTTTCAAATTTAAGCGTATAAGTATTTTCTTTTTTTCTTCCTTTAAGTCACATTTTGTAACATTATCTTATTCTAAAAAAGAGCAGATATCTAGGTACGGGATTTGTACTTGGTTTCAAAAAAACACTAAAAAGCAAGCATAAAAAATAAGTAATAATAAAAAGAAAAAGAAAAAAGAAAAGAAGAATGAAAATAGTTTAACAAGGACAAAATAGGAATACAAACTAAAAACAATGCATATTGAGTGAGCTAAATAAAAGAAATCAGAACCTCTAAGGCACAGAATATGGCCCACATACATGCAAAAACGTAACTTTCAAAGTAATCACCAATCAAGACAAGTAATAATAGCAGAAAGCCATAGTAAAAGGTGTACCCACCCAAATTAATCCATTAATATATAAAGTTTAAAGTTAACCATAGGAATAAAGCTTTAAAATAAGATGATGTTTAAGATCCAATACGAGTTTCATATTTAATCTGCAAAACATAATCCCAAACATAAGAAGTAAGAAGCATCAAAATGGTATTCATATTACTAATCGGAGTGCATATATAGCCTAATTTAGTTTAGAAAAAAAATCAATGAAAATATCAAGAAACATTGGTGAAGAGTAAACATGAGCCCAAACAAATAATAACAAAGATAGAGCATGAAATTTCAGTATTGCAGAGTTTGTATTTTAATCCAAACTAATTATAGTACAAACTAACAATGATAGATACCTTATTTTTTATATTTCAAGACATAGTCAGATCAAACATAAAAAAAATGTAACACAATGATCTATACGTAATTGGGTCCTTGTCATCCTTCTATCAACACATAACTCTCAAATTGGAAAGAAATCAAAGAGAAATGAAAATCACAAATACCAAAACATGACAAACATCCTAGAATATTCTACCAGCACATAACTCACAGATTGACAAAAAACTTAAAGGACAATAGAATGAAATTACCGAAAAATGTAACATTTACGAAAAACTAAATTATCCTTCTCCTACATTTCTGGACCACCTATATTCGAACCACCTTCACCTTATTAAAAAAGGGAAGGGGGAGGATTAAAAACCAACAAAGGAAGAAACTAAAAAAATGACAAGACATTTACTTGCTGCATACTGCTTCTATTGAAAAGCAAGAACGAGAAGAGAAATCACTCATCTTGGTACAAACCTGAACGAAAATAAAAAAAGACATTTTTTTGAATAATTGTTATGGCTTAAAACTAAGGATCTATTAAGAAATCAAATGAAGATCAAGGAGCAGCTAAAATAGAGTAATAGAAAAAGGAGAAATACCTTAGATCCGACATGTAGGGAACCAGGATATTGAGATCTAGTAGAAACCCAAAGTGAGCCATCAAAAACCCAAAATTCTTTTGGTACTTATCATTCAAAAACATAGATTTAAGAATTCTATAATGTTAATTCGATAAAAATGCGAATGGAAAATAAGAAGACATCTTGAAATATGATCGAATTTGAGAGAAAATGATGTGAATCCAAGGAGAATGTCTTAGTTTACGGGGAAAGAAGAAGAATGAGAAAAATAAAGAGAAGGAGAGAGAGAAGTGATGGTAAATAAAAGAAAATAGAGGTGAGAGAAAAATTTAAGGCTTTCACATGAGGGTTTAAAAGGATGAAAAGACCCATTTGCCCATAGGGTTCTTTAGGAATGGGATTTAGATTAGGGGTATTTTTGTCTTTACATAAATATGAGACCAATTCTTTAAAGATTTAAGTCAAGAATTAATTTTAATTAAATTATTCTAAAATGAGATATAAATTAAGATCAGGAATTGATTTTAAGCAAAATTTATTCTAAAAAATATAAATAGGTTTAAAAATTTTTAAATAAATTTTTTTCTTATCAGGTTTATGCAAAAATAAAGGTAAAGTAAAAATCGCAAATTGATTTTATTAGATTCAGCCTAAACTCTAGGTATAATATAGATTGAAAAAAAAAGAATTTTAATCAAGTTTATTCTAAAATAAAAATATAAGTAAAAACAAAGAATTAATTCTAACTAAATTCATTCTAAATGTGAAAGTAAGAAAAACCAAGTTACTTGTAATTAAAAAATAGAGTTAAACCTAGTTTATTCTGAAAATATGTGTAATACAACTAAAATTAGGAATTAATTTTAAATAGGTTATATATATATATATATATATATATATATATATATATATATATATATATA
>CANXYI010496801.1:0-10978 GCA_948208565.1 Hura crepitans
TGTAAACTTATGCATGCATACTTTTATGATACATGGTTCATCTATCTTTTTCTCTTATACTTCTTGTATCATGAATTACTTTTTTGCCCCTATGCTCGTATGATTTTCTCTATCTCCCTTTTTCATTCAAACCTCTCTTCAATGTATGTTCCTTCTATAAAATGACTACTTTCTCAACAACTAAACTACACCTTTTTATTGCAATGGCTCATCTTATTTATCTTTACTCGCTTAATTCCCTTATATTTCATTTTAATATTTTTTAGACCCTCCTTAGTGAAACAATCAATGATGCCATCTTCCTTTATAATAGTAATAAAGGCTTGTTGTCGTCTCACTTACAATAATGTTTGTTTGAGAAAAAATATATTTATATTCTATTTTCTATGCCCACTCTCCACAAAAGGCTTAGTAATTTATTACTCTTAAGAAAATCTTAAAGTTGTTACTATTTTTACTTTGATTCTCAATTTCTAAAATTCAATTATAGAGTTTGTCTCTAGTCTAGACATATTTAAGAGTCCTAATTTCACTTATGTTTTTGTCATGGCTATATATATATATATATATATATATATATTTCTATTGATGTATTATGCAAGGAGGTATTGCTTTTAGTTCTTAAAAGATAACAAATTGTGCTTGGAAGCACTAGCTTTAGGATCTTTAAATCTTTAAAGCCTAACGATGATAATTAGAGACATTTTTGAAGTTAGGTGACTTCAAGGAGATGAAAAATTATAAAAGTAGATAAAAGGTCATAAAGAATTTGTATGGCTACATAAAGTCATTTGTGTAGATATCTAAGATATCCATATGGATATCTCATCACTCATGCAGGCATTATAGATGTCTATGCATATAACAATTTGCACAGGCTTATGAAATGCAAAATTTTATATAGTTTTAACTTTTGGGCTCCTAAAAGTCTATAATCTAATTCAAACTTCTCCCATCCATATAGAAGGAGGTAGTTTAGTTAGAAAAAGAATCCTAAAAGTATCAACCACTCTAAATTAGGACTATAAATAGCCACCTTTACCACCATTTATAGAACATAATAAATATTTAGATTTCTCAAAGAAAGGTCAAGTTTGGGCATTCTTAAAAAGTTATACAATTAGAATTTGGGGATATTTTAAAGTTTAGGAGCTTCGTTAGTGTTGTTCATCTTGAATGAGTTTACTCAACTTGAATTTGCAAGATTGGTAAGATCTGAGCGCATTTTTTGTTATCTTCTATCTTAATTCAAGATTTGCATATTTAGTTTTAATGTTTTTAAGCATAACTTTCATAATTTTTTACATAGTTCTAAGTTTACAATTTTCTATTCATTTTTCTTTAATGTTGCATAATTATCACATCTTAAATCCTTATGTACATTTTATATCAAAATTATGTTCCTCAAATGATATATAATCATAATATATAGTTTTATAAGCAAAATACATTAAAATTGATCATAAATATATTGTATATGTGTGATAATATCATTACATAATTAATTTTCTTCATAATAGCATAAAAATAAGATTTATTTCCATTCACGAATATTTATTACGAATTTTGCATAATTTTTCTTATTTATTTTCTATATTTTGTGTGTGGTTTGTTTTATTTTATTGTATAATTGCATCTTGCATTAAAAAACATTGAGTTAATATGTAATGCTAAAACTACATATGGACTACTAGAAATATGGATAATAATTGCTGCCAACAAAACTAGCCTTTAAAGATCTTTGGATTTATCCCTATCTTAGTGTTGAAATACTTATGCCAATTCATTAATTCTTAGTCTGCACCAAGTGGTGACTCTAATGTAAACTCATTCACTTAAAGTGCTTTTTTCATATTTTTTTCTTTATTTTTGTGAAAGTTAAATATGGAGCTTTTACTTTTAAATTTTGTTAATAGTAATCTATTGGTGTCGAGTTATCATGGGGTAGTAAATAAAGCCTATTGGCTTAAGGACAATTTAAAAGTAATTGAATGATAGTTATTTTCTTTAGAAAAATGGATTGGAAAAATTTATACATGTGAGAATAGAAAAAAAAGAGTGCTAATTATCAATAAATGATGAAATTAAGATGCTTAATTGAATGTGGCAATATAATCTCTTGACAAAATTGTTTGAGTTTTTTTTTTAATTGACTTTTGTAGTTATTGACATTGGCCTATAATAGTAGGCTAGGATAAATAAACCAAGTCGTATAAGGATGAAGGTTTAATTAAGATCTAAAACTTAGGCTTATTAAGCTAAGGCCCGATTGGTAAAATGGAAAAGGATGTTTTAAAAGTTTTAAAAGTTTAATTCCTATTAAATATCTGGTCAAATAAAGAAATGAATGGAATTAGAGTTTTATTAGCACTGGGATTATTTAGCCCTATATAAGAGTTGTGAAATATCATTAAAACTCTTTTGTCATCAACATCATAGAATTATTCTTTAACTTTTATTACATTTCAATTTATTTCTTTAGCTTTTAGTTAATTTTAGTCTTTATTTGTCCTATAGTAGATTTAGTTAATATTAATTTCATACAATTGGCTTTAGGTTTAAATTTAGTTAATTCTAGTTAATCCAAAATTCCCAATTATATTTCTTATAACTTTATTGGATAGACTAACAAGATTTTATTCTTTCTCTTGAATTTTAATAAGATTTTATTTGAAGTCATTTTGTGAAGATTATAGTGGGAAGATCACTGTGTGACTAGATACAGTACTAGGATGTAAGAGAAATTTTGATAAGAACATCTTAAGAAAGAAATGGCCAACACTAATTAAGCATTTAATGTTCAATCTAAAAATTTGGCTAAAAATGCCAACTAGGTAGAAGCAGCTAAGTATTACTAAGAAATTGCCCCACCAAGGCCTTAATTTTGAGTGTAGTTGATTACCAAGTGATCTCACAAAGTGTGGCTAGTGAAATTCAAGCAACCTTTGAAGGTATGTTCTAACAAATCTGAAATATCTTACAGCTAATAAATGAAAAGTTAGATTTAGATTTGCAGCAAATTAGTCAGACTAGTCAATTTGGCGCAAAATCTTCATTTAGCTTAGCACAATATGTAACACCCCTTACCTAGCTAATAATTAAATATGAATGAGCAATGCTACATCTGATGATATCAAGAATCTATATCATCCATTTAACCCATTAATAGTTTATTTATTGTAACACCCTAATACACAATCGATAGCTAGTTCAAATATCAAATTTCACAAACAACATCTCTTACTTGATTTGGTTGCTAGATCTAAACAAAAGACATTGCACAAACTTAACTACACATTCCTTAGACCTTTATTATCTTTGTTAATCAATATTTAATACTGCTACTACTATCCAAACATGTATAAGTAATCATGTAAATTTGGACCCATTACTTTCACCTATATAGGAGTGCCAATCTATTATCATTTCTTACCTGCTTTCATGTGATACCAAGTAAAACTTATTAACTTCACTGCTTTGCTTAAGGCTATAATCTAAACTCTGATCAACTACCTACGCACCAGTAAAAGCTAGTACGCTGAGCAATGATGCTCAGTGGTGTATTCAATGAAACATATTGATAACATGTAAGCACACAAGCACACATCATGAATATAATAATATTTATAATTTTTAATTCTCATAATTTCATAACAAAAATATGCATAAAAGAAAACATATTCCATCATTATTAACATGCAAAAATATAAGCCGCACACAATAAGTGTTTAACTTTTACTAAAGTTAGCAGTATAAATCTTTTTATGTAAATCTCTTATTGACAAGTATTTTAAAATTCCATCCTTTAACTTATTTAACACTATTTATGTCCAATATGCATTGACATCTTAATTGAATCATTTAAATCATCTTATCTTATATATTAATTATTTAATGAAATGACTTAATACAATTTATTCATGCTTATGTAAATTACCTAACTCTATAAAAACCACCTGTTATTTATTTAACTTTATAGTTTTATTCTTATTCTTATAATACTTCTTGTATCTAAATGAACACCTTTGTAATATCATAATGATTTACTTCATTAAATATTTTAATCTTGTCATGACAAATTTTCATTTAGTTAGAATTAAATAACTTTTATTCCATAGACACATTAACCATTAAAATAACTTTTGTTTGATTATTAAAATACCCCTTTTTAAATATTCATACTTTTACTAACTTATTAATTTGGGTAGCCAATATTAGATAGAGAAAAACTTACTAACTAGACTAAGGGGATACTATTGTGTAGTGGTCCGCATTTTAACTTAATGGTTGCTGCACTAACATAATGGGATGTCATAATTGTGGAATGATCATGTTGAACTTATGACATCTCTTACTTGGTCAAGACACCGACCGACCCAACTAAGGTGTACACATATATCGAGCTATCTAAACTCACTCTCTATGTTACTTGTTATAAAACATTCTTATCAAAAACATAATGTGTGAAAATACAAGTTTTTAGAAACTTTTTGAAGTAGTGTTACATATTTAAAAATTAGGAATCCTCATGCCAAAATTCCAATAGCATAATGACTATATCAGGCATTATCCCAAATTTTTGAATAGTAACATGCTTAAGAAAAATACACTTTTTTCACTTTTATACATCACCATAACCTCTATGTGATCCTCTTATCACTTCACAACACACAATCAAAATCACAAGATATCTCAACCTCAGGAAGAGATATCATACAACAACACAAATTTCTAAATAGTTTATAAGGGTTCAAAAACTTCGAAATCCAAAAAGAACCATTTAAATACAAATTAGGCCCATTCCCATACTTTATACATTAAGTGCTACCTATACATCACATACTATACTATATTCAAAATATTACCAAAAGAAAAGCCTTCTCTTAATAATCTTGATGTCCTGAGGCTTGAGTCTCAAAATGTCTTCTTATATATGCATCATAAACAAATGACATGCTAAGTGAATGCTTAGTGTGGTAATCAAAATAACATGTGTTATTTAAGCATTTTTAATATACAATAGGTACATATAATTTATTTCCATGCATAACCAATCGACATACTTTATAACACTCAAACATATTAGAAATATGCCAAGTTCATGTCCAAAATATATAATGTGCATGGTGACATCCATATCATACATATATGGCAAACATGTATTTAAAGCCAACAACTTGTCAAATTAAGCAATTATCAATTTATACATGAACTTAACTATCATTTTAACTATCATGACATACGTTATATGTCAATTTAGTTGTTTGCCTTATTAATTTAAGCCTATTTTAGATAACCTCAAATCTATAGATAACAAATCAACAAATGTACAGTGGCCCACAATTTGGACCTTACAGCTACTGCACCAGCATAAAATTATACAGTAGCCCCTATAAAACCTTACAGCAGTTACATCTATATATAATTGTGTAGTGGCCCTTACGGAACCTTACGGTGACTGCACCCGTATAAATCTAAAGATCATAGTATAAGTCCATAGGTAAGACTAAAAGTGAACCCTTAGATCAACATCTAGGCACAAAATGCCTTAATAGCTGCTATATCCCCTAGTTGATTAGTCAACCTATCCATCTTTAGGTTGTTGCATCACATGGGCTAAAACCATTTTATTTTAGTTTCACCTTCTTATTTAAGCTTATATAGCTTTTAACTTACTTTTTTTACCCATTAAATGACTAAAAATGATTAATTACATCAAAAACACTATTTTAGCAATCATACACCTTTTTAACAAGTATTTATGCCATATTTGTGCCATTGCGCATCTAAACACCACTTTTATTTCATTTATGGTTTTCACCATGTATTTACCATTTACGTATTCATTTAAGGTCATAACTCCATTCAAGACGCTTTATGCCTTAATGTTCATCTATTATCCATAGTATGGCATAATTTGTGTTAACATGCACATTTAAACTCATCTCAGGTTTATGACATATTTCAGTCCTAAACATCATTTCTATATGATACCATTCATTTATATGATCAATAACAAAGAAGAAAATGTGTATGCACACCCTTTTTCACATATCATGAATTCTCTTGCACATATACTCTCATAATGCCATTTGGCCATCCATACCAAGTTGGCATTATTTACATTGACCAACACACATACTTCATAGTCATAATTCACAACTATTATACACATAATTAATGCTCATATAATAAAATTTCAAGCCTCATGACTAAATTTAGCCATTTAGCCATTAAGCCCTTTTTACCATAATAATTTATCATTCAATTCACACCCATGGTTAACCTTAAGAACCAATCGGCCAACACACATTATATGGCCTCAAATATCATATAACCACCATACATAATGCAAAGCATATTAAACATGCCTAAAAACATGAGAAGAATCCATATAAGCATAATTAATGTCGATTTCCATATTATGTCCATTTAGCCTAATTAAACACATCTTGAGCATTGTTTCTTTCTAATTTATTCTCACTCTTTCTTACACTCTCATATTTATCAATTAAATGATCTAACTCCATTTTATGCTTAATTAGGTTTAATTTAACACTTATACACACTCTATATTAGGCATATTAGGCACAACAAGCACATTATGCATATTCAATTGATCCCAATCAATTCTCACCATCTAAAACATGTCAACGTACATATTATAAGCCATATAATCCATTGAATGCATCACATTCATGGCATTATAAAATTATGAACATTTATTACATAATAGCCACATTATGGAATTTAGTGATTAATATATAAAAATGCATATTCTATTTTGATTACACATATTGAGGTGATTGAAGAGCAACCTTAAGGCTCATCTACACCTTTGATTTGCCTTTATCTCGATTTTGATTGGAGATCCCTACCATAAATCAAAAAATACTTTAAAAATCCATAATAAATCAATCGATGCACCAAAAATTAATCTAAAACCATAGATACTCTTAGGCATCCGTAGAATCTAGGAAAATAACAAAAGTTAGAAAATCTTACCCGAACTAATTTTGGTCACTATTCACATGACTTGAAAATCGAAGATTTTAAATAGTTTTTCCTGTAACTTTCACTTCTTTAGAGATTTAAAGGGTGTGGGGGCACTCTAAATACTCTTAGTGTGGAAAGATTAGGCTTTAAAGGAGGAGGAAAAGAGCAAAAATGATGGAGGAGGGCACCAAAGCCATTGGGTTAGGGAAGAAGGAGAGAGGGAGATGATGTGTAAAAATGTTGACTTTTCTTTTTACATTTGACTATTTATAGTTTCTAAAAATTATTTATTTTTAAGTCATTTTTCTCTCCTTTTTCCCCTAATTTTCCTTCTCTTCCCATGCATAATTAATAGCATCATTATTTAATAAATTCACTTTTATTATGCCCCACACTAGTTTAAAAATTGGAGCTAAAAAATGAGAAAAATCGATTAAATACGTTGCTTTTTATGTTACCTAATTTTTGAAAAATTACTTCTCAATATTTAAAAATTCTAATTCCAATGCCATTAGACTCGTTATAATTTTTAAGCATCAGGTCATATAAGTTTTGAAAATTTTTGAACAACTTTGAAAATAATTTACAATTTAGCTTTGCCTTGGTCACTATTTCCAAGACAATACCGTAAAAACTTTCTTAGCATTTTTAACCACTTAAATGACTTTCGCTTGATTTCAAACTTTGCCCAAAATTATTTTATGATGAATACTTTCATCCAGTGACTTCAATACATCCTAGGTCTTAGGAACACTATTCATCCCGGGAAAGTAATTCACAAATGTTAGGATTTTTGAGGTGTTACAGAACCTCCCTATAGTTGTACTTGCATGAATATATGTGCAGTAGTTCTATCGGACCTACCAGTGGCTACGCCCACATAAAAATAGTGAAATGGTCCTCGTGGACCTCAATATCATCATAACGAGTTATAAGGTATGGTGGTCCTTATGGGCCAAGGTACCAAGATGGGATATATGTGCCATGGCTCTCATGAACTAGCACAAAAAGATGACACCAAAATGTCCCAACAACTGCTACATTCCGTAAGTGACTAGTTGACCTATCCAATGTTTAATTCATATGGACATTGTTCATGATTTATTATAGATTACTTCCATTATATAAGTCATAAATGTTGTCTAAATTTCATAATTCCACTTGTTTTTATATTATCATTTTAGCCATCTTTACCAATCACGCATATTCACAAGGTACTATCATTAATTTACAAGCACACTTGGGGTGCTATCACTTTCATAACATATGTATAATCTCGCTGGATCATACATCATATACATCATATACTTTATATACTACATATAATAACATCGTATCACTATGTATGTAACGTAATGAGCAATTTATGTCTTAGTATTTTTCTTACATCGTATACCACATGTTACTATTTTATAATCATGAACGTAATTTATTTCCTCTTCAATTTTATTGTACTATACTAGCTTTCATACTTATTACATTAATAAGTCTTTAAATTTATTTTTCACAATAATTAAAATTTAAATTCAAGCTTGCTCATAAGATTTATCCTTTTCCATAATTCTTTAATAATCTCTAACATTATTCTATTAATTTTATTAATTATTAAATTAATTTTTCTAACATAATTCTTGAACATTATTCTAACTTAATATTATAATCATCCATTATTATCATATCTCATTAATTTAACTTATATGCATTTATTCATTTATTTATATGCTCATTAATCAAATTCACTTTTAATTAAACACATAGATTTTATTACACATAAAACCATTTTTACCAATTAATAAATATAATATTATATTTATCAAATTGTTTGCTCAAAATATATATATATATATATATATATATATATAGTTTTAAATATTTATTTATTTAATTCACTACCTTAATAATAAATTTACGCATTTAATACTTATTCCATTTCATAAATTAACTTTAAATACTTATTTTATTTTATTTTTTATGTTTTCTTAAACATTATACTAAATATCCCTTTTTAGTCCATTTAATAAATATAAATCTCTCATGTCCCCGTATACACACACACTCTCTTATACACCATTACATAAATCACTTAAATAAAATTCAATCTATATATAACATTAATCCATTTATATTCATAACATTTATTCCTTTTTTCCCTTACTTATTTAACCATACCATACTAACTCATTTAACTACATACAACTAAATGTTTACCATACATATATAAACATTACATACAATTACACACACTTAAACATAAATTTATGACTAACATGATATACATATTATATTCATTCATTACTCACCTAAATTAATCTTTTTATAATGTATTAGTATAAATATATTATTAAGCCTAAATTATACATACCACATACATCAATTTAGACATTCAACTGTCTTATCCATATTATTCTTAATGCCATTTTTAGCTATTAATTTAAATACATTATCACCACTTATTAACTTAAACTTAAACATACCATAATTTATGAATTCTACCAACCTAATCACACATACACACACTTGTACATCCTATATGTCAAACATAATATACATATAATTAATTCACTTTTATCACTAAATTCATTCCAACCTCATTTTAACTATACAATTATTCATTATATACCATTATTTCTAACAATTTCATATCTACATAGCTAAATTCAACAAATCAAGCAGAAGCATAAACAATATACCATTTGGCCATATATGATTAACTTACTCAACTAATTCATTTTAACATCTTACTTATATAAATCATGTTAAACATATTAAATTAACTTAATTATATCATAAATATAACCTAAACATTATATAAGCCATAAAATCAAACATTTTCATACAACATTCATACACACTTTAATTAATCAATCTCATACACATGTATATATTTCATTGAATACACTTACAAATTGTCTCATTTGCCATCAAAATAGCCTTTCACACTATGACTTTGATCATCTCATGCTCACCACAAAAAATCACTACAAAAATAATACATTTTCTATTAGAAAAATTCATAGAAAATTCCTACTAGCTCTAAACTCCCAATTGAAGCTAGAATCACTTAATTTGGCACCAAAATAACATTGAAAATTATTAAACCTTTAAAATACCAAACTTACCACTTTAGCGATTTAGAAACCCTAACTTTCTCAATCCATAATTCTCCCAAATTTCTCCTTTTTTTGCTTGTTTCTCACCATAATTTGGCTCTAGAAGTGTAATAAATAAATTATAGACCATTGATTTAGGGGTACATGTGCAATTTAGCATAAATGAGAGAAAAATCAAAGAGAAAGGGAAGTATGTATGTTTCGGCCATTCATGGTAGAAGAGGAAGAAGAAGCCTTTTATCCTCCGCACTAATTCTAGATGTTTCCATCCCTTTTATACCCCTATTCAATGGCCATGATCATCCCACTTAAAAATCTAATGGTTGAGATTAATTTTAGGTTATTTTAGTCCATAAAAATTCAATTTTAATAATAAAGGTTTCAATAAATTCCTTTTATGTTACCAAAAATTTAGAAATCCTTTCATTAGCACTTCTCTTGAATTTCATAATTTTTGACTGAGGGGAACACATTAAACCAAATAATCACAATTTTAATTAACTTAAATAACTTACTTCTCATTGTCAGAAAATTCCAATCTCAGTACCATTAGCATAGTTAGATTTTTTTACTATTAAATTGTGCTATTTTTAGATTTTTCTAAGCTCAAATAAGATATTTTATCATTAAGCTAAAACTAGATTACTATTCATAGGGACATTGCAATTAAAACTTCTTTTACTTACTTAACCTCTTATATAATCTCAAATGATTCCAAAATTTCACCACAAGGCATCCTTTAATTAATACTTATTTTTAGTATGATAATCCCCAGTTGGGTTCAGGTTGCACTATTCACAGCCCGGTGTCACTATTCATTAAGATCGAGTCTCGAACCTCATTCTTTTCACACTTTTGCATTTCTCTCATGT
>CANXYI010496828.1:0-11572 GCA_948208565.1 Hura crepitans
GTGAATTTATAATTTATTTTCTTGTAATTATATCATTTATATGGTTAATGTGAATTTAGATCTTAAGAATTCTATTCTACATTAGAAAGCATGATTTCATAAGTTAATATAGAGAATGCATAATGATTATTAAGTATCAACCATGAATCCAATTTTTTAAAGATCAATGACTTGGTCCCTATCTTAGGTAAAACACTTATGCCAAGTTTATTTGTTCTTGGTCAGCACCAAGTGGTGACTCTTAACAATCCCCATTATAAGGAGCCATGATTAGCTCACAAATAGTTATTGTATTATTTATTTTTTTAATATAATATATTTCACTAAGTAATAATATTAAATGCATTGATTTTATTTTAACATGTATGTTGTTTCTTGAATTGGATAGGTGAGCAAAAGATTGATTCCTAACTATGATAGAAGTTAAATAGTATTAGATCTCCATATTTCTTAGAAGCTAGATGGCCTCCAAGTTGCAACTCAAATTGGTGTTCATTTTGTGTGCAATTCCTATATGGTTAAATCATGTAGAGTATATTGTATAATAGTTAGCATTAATATGTGTGTTTGTATGTTTATTTGTAATCCAATATATTTGGTTAACATGTGAAAAGAATTTAAAATAATATGTGTTTTGATGAGTTTTTGATAAAAGAAAAATTGTGATTTTCAGTCAATATATGTGAAAAGTTACTTGAATGATGTGGTTTTGAGGTTGGGATCAATTGAGATATATGTAAATATTAAATATGCTTCTTTTTATAGCTTTTAACATGGGATAGTGCCACCTAGATAGTAATTATGCTATTGGATTCTTAGCATGAGAATTCTAAATGGTAATTGGATTAAAGTAACTAAATAAGAAAATCTTAGTTTAGAATAACTTAACACCAAGTAAAATAATTAGAGGTAAGAATAAAAAAATGAATTAGTAGAGACTTAGGTAATGATATTAGTAGTATAACATTCTTTGCTCATATCCAGGCTTAAGATGTGTAAGGGGTGTTACATGTTTGAAATGAATGGAATTTCCTAGATTTTTAGCTTTTAAGAAAAGTAAGCAAGTAATTTGGATGTGACATAAATTGATTAACTTTCCTTAATTACGTTCAAACCCTCTTCTCTCTTTCTTATTTTATTTTTCTTCTTTTTCTTTCCTTTCCTTTTTTTTTATTATTCTCTCTTCACCATTAGGGATACTTTTCATGCAATATAAGAAAATATCAAGTCATGTGTTTTGAACTAAGCATAGAGATTATGAGTCACTTCTAAAAGATTCTTGAATTACGCATCATGCATATGTGGATAAAGTTAATTTTTTCCTCTTTTTTATATTCAAGAATTATGTGTTAATATGATCCAAAATGCTTTAAGCTATAAAATTAATGCCTAAACAAAATGAGAGCACTTTAAAATGACAAATGAGAGTTTTAAGCCACAAAAAAATAGAAAACATAATAGTTAATTTTTCTAGTGGTTAAACAGCTTAGATAGGATGTTCAATCATACTTAATCAGTTTTTGGATGGTAGCATAAAAGGTCCAACATTTATCAATAGGATGCCCGGTGTGCTGGTAGTATTAATTGAAAATATCATATTAGTGTCTTAATTGTTTTGGCTTTTAGCCAATTGAAATAGGAGTGGTTGTAACTTTCCTTCAAATACCAAGTTCTTAAAATTCCATTATGAGAGCTTCACTAAGCTAAGGCATTATCCCTTTCCTATTGTAAAAGTGGCAGGGGAGTTAAACTCGAAGTTGTTAAGGTAGGTCCTTTTCTTACTGAAATACTCTTCTTTATCTCTTAGCTTTTGAGGCAATAAACATTATGTACTGTATCTACTATAGCTTGATTGATAGCTTATAATGCTTATTGCTTGAAAAGTGTGAGTCCTATAAAATTGTTTTGTAAAACTTGGTCTTTTATTCTGATATCAAATGTATCTCTATCTAGAGCAACTAAAGTGGTGGCAAACATTCCTAATCTAAAATGATCTAAAGTATTATTTAACTTCCTTTGGGATATGAGGGTATATTGGTCACAAGCCATAGTGTTAAAAGACTTCAAATAGTTTTTTTAATGATAAAGTTTTTGTTAAATTCAACCAATGATAGTTCTTTAGCTAGTTATTAACCATAAAGCATTTATGTTGCATAATTACAATTTCTACTAAATGTATGATATATAGATAATATATGTTACAGTGCATGGATAACACATGAATGTATTACATGCATATGCCTAAGTGAGAGGATAGGGGCACAAAATAGTTCAACTAGTGTTTGCTATAGGCAGATGGTGAATGCATGAATATATTAGAGCTTAATATGATCTTTAATGCCTAGGTGTATAATGTCTTCAAGTTTAGGTAAGATGATGTAAGATGTAAAATATCTCTAAAGTCATGCATTGTTTATGGTACATGCATTATGTGCATAAGAGGCTAGTATGATGTATGCTAATACATGGATACATGATGTGCTAATGCATGTGAGGTGATTCTTTGAAAAATGATTTCAAAGGTGCATGTTGATGTTTAATGCATAGATGTATGATGTCATTGAGTTTATGTAATGTGATGTGAGATGTAAACTATGGATGTATGATATACATACGTGATAACATAAGAGGCTAGCATTATACATGATGCATGTTAATGCATTTTATGTATGCCTAGTTAATGTATAGATGACCTTATAGGAGTTTATGCAATGCATGATGCATGCTAAGGCATAAGTGAGAATTACTATGTATACTAATACATGGATTCATAGTATACCTATTCTAGAATGATTTAAGTAATGATGCAAGTTGCATGCCAATATATGGATGTTAGGTAAGATGATATATGATGTAGAATGATGTGTAATGCATGTTAACGATGTATGTGTATGCATGATACATGTTAATGCATAATGTACCTATGCCTAGGTAAGATGATACAAATTATAGAATGATTCTAAGTGTACATGTTATGTATAAGTGAAAGCATAAGAATCAAATATGGGGTATGAATGCAAAGATGTACACATGCATGAACAAAAAGATGATGGATTTTATGAGATTTTAGCTCACAGTGTTTACAAAATAAAAGTATACATGAAGATGTGTGGCTTAAAGTAAAAATGGTGATACACGATGTAGATATGCATAGATAAGCATGATATATTACTACAAGGTGTGAGCCTACAATGTATATGTATATGATTACTACATGGGTAAAGGAAGAAGAATGATGTATGTATATAAGCAATTAGCCTTCAACTTTATTATTCCATATACATGATTTAGCCATTCCTTTCTAGGTGAGCATACCTAAGTATCAATTGGGGATACATAAGCTTAAACTTAGGCCAAACTATTTTAGCCCAAAAGACCTTTTTGTATTTAAAGTGAATGAAAAAATAAACCTTTTGTATTTAAAGTGCATGAAAAAACAATCACCTAAAACATTGGACAGTGTTTAGGTTTTATTTAAAATGAAATTAGGCTGAGCCCATACTAGATAAAAAGGTAAAATGGGCTTGGCCCTATCTCAAACAAGTTTAACAAGACTCAATGCAATAGGCCCACATCACATTCATAATGAAAACATACATTATTAAGGTCATACAACTTAGGAAAAGTTGTTAAGCTCATTATATGGGCTATTAATTTAGTCAAAAAGGCTTAAATGTCTTACAAACAAAGGTCCCTCCTAATGGGTCTTCCCAATCAATTTTATTCATCATTTGATGTACCTAAAGATACGAGGCTTATGAGTGATGGATATGCTAGCATACCTTAAATTTGAGTGAAAAATGGGTTTATGTTTCATAACACCATATAAGGTAATATAGACACAATTATAAAAGATGTAATACAATAGGATTGATAAAAAGTAAAATAAGAGAAGGCATATTATTTCTTTAATCATATGTAGCAACAAATAATCCTTCCAGCCTTATTACTCCCACTCAAGGTATAACAAATAATTATATCCTAAGTTAGGCTTTAATTCATCCATCAATTAGGATATATGAATTACACTCATATTAAACTACCTATCGAACTTGAACTCTCATTATTTAAATCTACTTGAGGTAGGTTATAACCTTTCCTCTAGCTAAATAGGGAATCTTTAACTTCTCTTAGAAGTGTAAGAGGGGTTATAAACAGACTTCAAATTAGACTTAAAATATGGGAGACCCATGCCAATACATATTAAGTTATATGAGCCATATTTCATAGTGTCCTTAAGGGTAGACTCGCATGATTTTAAAGTGTAATATAGGTCCCAACAGATCGATTAATATAAGAGTTTTTTTATGCCAACCATAGTTTAAGAAGTGTGATATTACTTCTCCCTAGTAGAGTCACCACTGTAAGTAGAAAAGCTCACGATGGGAGTCAAGAGTCACCACTCAGTGTAGAGTAAGAATTAATGAGATTGGTATAAGTGTTTTAACCTAAAAGGGGGACTAAGTCATTGATTATCAAAAAATAAGGTTTGTGGTGGCATTTATTAATCATATACCCACTAACCCATATGTGTTACCCATATTACTCTACAAAACCATGATTTTCTAATGCAATGCAATATTCCTAAGATTTAAGATTCACATCATGTATAAAATCGATGTAATTGCAATAAAATTATATAAAAAATTTGAAATAGTTAATAATATATAGTTTTCATCTATGTAACTACCATAATATGCATTATAATTCATATGCAATTATACCATCACTTATATAGGATATGATAAACATAATAGCAACTTAAAAAAATACAAGTTTAACAACTATTATTATAAGAAATTATATGAAGAATAATCAAAATCACATTTATGAAAATCATTTTTGAATGATCAAAATGTTTAGCTGTATTTTATAAGAAAATAAGATTTTAAATACAAACCATCATATTAAACTAATGAAAACATAATTTTCATTTTAAGTAACATAGATTCTAGCCTTAAAAAATTATGAATAAATAATACCAATATCATAGGAAAACTCTTTCAAATCTCTACCGTTAGATGGAACTAGCACACTTAAATTATCTCCAAACTCTCAACAATATTCTAATTTGATGATTTTAGAATATTAACTCTCTAAAAAATAGATAAGAACTCTCAAGAAGCTCTCTTTTGAATATTTTTTTTGTCTTTTCAATATTTTATGCGTATCTATGTGATTGTGGAAAGGAAATATTTATTTATAGGCTTTAAAGTAAGGTGTTTAAATCCTTTTCCAACTCTAATAATGATGTTTAGGCCCATCAAAAATTGTATGACAAGATCCTAATAGGAAAACATGGTTCTAGAGACTTAATAAGTAAGAGTCAAATTTGGACTCTCATAATCAAGTTTTGGAAAGAATTGCCATATGGGACATTAAACCATTATGCAATGGTTTCCTAGATCTACTTGATAGTTGTAACATTACAGACCTTAGATAGGGCCTATTCAGCTCTAGTTCTTAGTTCTCTTTTATCTTTACCTCTAAAGACTATTTTTATGTCATATACATGTTTCTCAACCCTTTTAAGCTTATTTTAACTCCTTCATCACTCTAATAAAAAAATGACAATTTTACCCCTTAAAGAGTATTCCTATTTTTTAGTTGTTTTTCATTCACAAAAGTTAATTTACTTAAGTTTTTACTAGTTATTATCATTAGGCATTTTAAAATCAAGGACTAAAAAGCTAGTATGTATATTAACATGATAGAAGTTTTTGCAATTATTAATGAGGTGGTAGTCTTTTGACAATAAACACAATACTAATCATGCTTGTGATTAGCTAGAAGGAGATCAACTTGAGTTTGGCATGGTAAAAGTTAAAGCTTTCTTTTTTCATGAGCTTCTTTAAAGACCCTAACAAAGGCTTACCTAGATTAGAGAAATGGCTAGTATTGACCATATTAACATCTATAATTTGATAAAAGCTATTGCTATCATTGTTGTTTCTATTTTGGTAACTAGTATCCCTATTCTTCTTAAACCCCTTACTTTGATATGCCATTTCTAAATCAATAGCTATGTCCTTAGGTTGTTCCAATGCAATGATACCCTTAACATTTAGCCTAACATTCATATAACTATTAGAATTTCTTATGAACATCTTGATTTGGTTAATGTCATCAAGCTTGTTCCTTATTTTCAACACTTTAGCCCTCTATCTATCCAAATAGTTAAAAAATAGCTCATTAGGCTTTTGTCTCATTAGCTCTAAATCTTTTAAGTATAATTGCATTATTGTATACTAGTTGTTAAAGGCTCAAGCCAAATATAGCCAGTTCTCCTTCACCCTCCTAAATATAGCCAATTCTCATTTACCCTTCTCTCTAAGCTATGAACCAATCAAGGGCTTATCCAGTGAAAGACATATTGAATGTTCCTATAATTTGATCCTTCGATAAATTAGCAAACTGTATGGAAATTGCATATTGCTTTAAATGTATCCATAGTTCAATAGTACCTTTAAATTTGCTTAAATTAAGCATCTTTAATTTAAATGGTATGGCTTTTTTTTTTGCTTCAAGTTCATTTCTTTAAGATCTATATCCCTATCCTTAGTCACTAGGTGACTTATCACCTCTAATCTTTTATTTAGCTTCTTAATGAGTGTACTTTCTTCAGTCAAAGCATCGAGTTTAGACGATGAAGCCTTAATGTAGTTAGGCTTACTGGAGGAATCTCATCATTATATTGTTCATTATCATAGATATCTCACACCCTTTTAGCCTAATTCTTAGACACCCCTAAAGTTTTTCCATTATTTGAACTAATCTATAGATTTCCCAATAAGCTAGTAATATTGACCATCCATATTTTCTCTAAAGCCTCTATAAACTTTTTAAACTCCTTTCTATAAATGGACTTACTTTTGTCTTTGGACATTCTGAATATTGTTCATTTTGGTAACTAGCATAGGTTGATTTTCTTCTTAGCAAAGTTGTTTACCCACATTCTTCTATGAAGACACAAAAGAGGGAACAAAGATAGCTATAAGAAAAGGGTTAGTAATGATGCATTACATATATACATAATGATATACATGATGATGCATGGTTTCTCAGACAAACACAAGCATTAAGCCTTCTAACATTATTACTCCCACATACATGGTCAGGCCATTCTTTTTTAGGTAAGCTTACCTATATATCAATAGGGGATATATAGGTTCAAACATGACTAAACTAGTTTAGCCTTAAGACATTTTATAGTTAAAGTGCATGCAAAGGCAATAACCTTGAATATTGAACTAATTTGAGTCATGTTTGAAATGAAATTTGGCTGAGCCCACTCCTAATAAAAGGCCTAATGAGCTTAGCGCCAACTTAAACAAGTCAAATAGGGTTCAATATAATATGCCTATATATCATTTATAATTTAATTGCATACATCTTAGGGTCATACAACCTCAGAAGAGTTGCTCAGATTTACTACATGGGCTTTAGTTTGGTCAGAAAGGCTTAAAGCTCCTATAAGCAGAGGTCCTTTTTAATAGGTATTCCTAATTAAAGGTAAAGTGATTGATTAACTCATTATTTGATAATACCAAAGGTACAAGGCTTATAAGTGATGGATATGTTAGTAATTCCCTAAATTTGAGTGAAAAATAGATTCATGTTTCACAACACCATACAAGGTAACAAGGACAAAGTTACAAAGATGCAATGCAATCAAATTGATAAAAATTGGAAAAAGAAAAAGCATATTATAAAGGCACTTTTAGATGTAATTTTTTATCCCCGGTAGAGTTGCCAACTATAAGGAAGAGGGGGTTTGGAGTAGCTACCCGGTTCACAACCTACGAATCTTTTACACTAGAAAGTGTCTGAAATCAATATCTTATTTATGCCCATATAATATACATTTTTTAGATTTTAACATTTATCAGTCCCTTTTCATTTAAGCATGCATTAAATTAAATCCTACTTAACATCTTTACACGTATTTAACAAGAAAATAAATTACCTAAATAGGTAAATAAAATTATGTATAACATAAAAAGAAATAATATTAACCATACATAAATCAAGTCATTAATTGAATTAATTTGGCCTAATGATTGATTTAGAACTTTCTAAGGAAACTGAGATTAATGCCTAACCCTAAAATGGAGATTGGCCTTCTTAAAATACATTTTTATTATGCTTTTTTAGGAAAAATCAAAACCCATTTTTATTATAAAAACACCAATTTAATTATGTAAAAAATCTTTGATGTGAGTTTAATTTAGTCGTGTAAAGCAATTTTTCTAAACTATTACATCATTCAAGTAAAACCATAGGGAAATAAATATTATGCTCTATTTAAACAAAATTAAAAAAAACTATAAAAAGGAAATATAAAATATAAAATTAAGGAATAGATGAAAATAGTAAGTAACTAAATCAATTAAATAAAATTTATTCACATAAAAGATATTACCATAAACATGGTATAAAAGAGGCAAACAAAAATAGAAAGTAAATAATTCAATATAAGGCAATAAACATAAATTAATAAAGAAATAGTAATTAAATATTTCATATATTACCATAAAAGTAAACTATTTAACTAAAGCAAATTTATTAATTAATTTAAAATTGAAATAAATTAAGAATATTCATATAAAAATGGATTTAGAAAAGTGCACAAAAATGAATAATAAATCATGTATATAACAGTATAATATTTTAAAAGCAAAAAAAATAAAATAAAAATATTGTTAACGCTAAAAAAACTCGATTATATTGTCAATGGTCTATACAGAGTAAAGAACAATAACAATATCCATATAGACTTCACAAGTCTATGTCCATGAAGTAATTACTACACATCTCAACAAATGATTAGAAAAATACAATGTGGTCAATGTAGATACAAACTATGTCCGTGAGAACCTAAACACATACATGGAATGATAAAATCACATAAATAAGTGTATCATAAAAATAAATAAAACATACATCCCTAGTGGACTTAGTATTAAGATTATTAACAAATGGATCAACAAACCAGTCCACGTGGACCTTTGTGTCACACAAAGTTGGTCCATGCAAACTTAGCACATCAATCTAGAAATACAAATTAATAAAAAAATTAAACTAATAACAATAGCAAAATAAAATAAAACTTATGAAATATGACCAATAAATAGATCTACTCTTACAATTGTGGTTGGGATCAATAAAAAGCACTTAACCAAAGCAGCTGCCTTGTTAGAGATCAGTAATCTATTGTGAACGAATGGAAATTATTAAATAAACCTTAGAAATTATCTGTTAAAACTCCTAATAGGTTTTGAAAGAAAAAATGAATGTTAGTAAAGATTAACACCTATAAAATGCTACTTAAAGCTAAAAGAGTGCCAAAGGCTCTCCCGAAAAAAGTGATAATGAGATGTACTTAAAGGCTTATATTATAGTTTTCCCATTCTAATTATGATAGAATCTCATAAATATCATTAGTTTGGGAAGTAAAATTTCAAATAGGAAATTTACATAGAGTATCAAATAAGAAAGTTGCAATTCTAAAAGCTATCTGTAATAAGGTTCATATAGACCTTATTAGGCTGGTCTTATTATCCATACCGACTAATGTGCAAAGATATCTATGTGGACCTTAGTCTTATCAAACTAAGTATGCGTAGACTATAGGCTTACTTGTAATCCACTATTTAGGCCATCTCTAGCTATTGTTATAGGTCTCAAAAAATTCCCAGTGTCTATAATCGTGCATATTATACATCTTGCATTAGGCATCCTTTTGTGTATATATGTCTATACACCATCACTAACCATCTGTTTGGTAGGCATCATTAACCCCTTTCACTAATTAGTTAAAACTCATAGGTAAATATCTCTATTAAGTTGACTACTATCCTTCATTAGTTAATTTATTAACAAGAGGAAAAATGTTAGGAGACAAGCTTGTATCTAAGAGGATGATTGATAAATCCATGGAAGCACTAGAGAAGAGGATTATGGTCATTGTGCCAACATGTTGGCTAGGTTACAAATGAATTCTGATAAGGGATAGACTTTTAAGGTGCTCATGAATTAAGGTAAGGAGGTGATTAGCATATATGATGATGATCAAAGCTTTAATGATGACATTCCTCCAATGAAGCCTAATTATACTAAGGTGCCACCACCTAAGCCTACTACTTTAACATAAAATGGTCCTCTTCTAAAAAAGCTCAATTAGAGGATAGAGGCAATGAGTTGTGTTTTTCTACTTTATTCTAACTATCACTATGACTTATACTATACCTACCACCAGAGAATAGGTTATGCTATCAATAACTATAAACATCTTTGCCATGTTATCTAAAAAACTAATTGAATCCAAATAAATACCTGACCCAAAAAACCTTTACCCTCTACCCAAGCATAATTAACTTATGTTTATGCTTAAATCTAGCCTACCAAAAGAATATGTCCTAAAAGACATATATAGACCTAACCATAAGATCAATAAAAGAGTGTGTGAATATGCATCTATCATTATGGCTAGATTCTAGGAGAGCAAGAGTGAGAATAAACCTAGAGAGTGTAAAACCTCTAGAAACTTTTAGGATGATTCATCTAACTTGAAATCAAAATAATGTAAAAGAAGAAAGATCTAGGTTGAAGGAGTTCTGGTAGAGAAAATATAAAGAAATGGTTGGGTCCTACCTAATAAAGAGGTTAAAGAAGAGAACAAGATGATGAGGTTCTAAAATAGCTCAAAAAGATGTAAGCCTACATTAGTATATGGGACTTGTATATGTTTTCCAATCCTATAGGTGGCAAATAGTTAAAGCCTTAGGAAAGTACATGATTTCAACATTAACCACAATTAATGAGATTATAGAGGTGATGAAGATAAGAAAAAAAAGGGGGTTATTTCTTCTTTTAATAAAGACTTATCCTTGGAAGGAAGGAAACACAACTAGCCTCTTTTAATTAAGGCTAAGAAAAATGTTAAGAAACTACTTATGCAATGGTAAATGATGATTCTTCACTATATGTCTATCTTTTAAACATTTTAACATGATTAGGCATCCAAAAAGAAGATTTGACTACTTGAAGCATTGCTATCAAAACCTATGATGATATGAAGAGAAAGGCTAAAGGTTTATTCATGGCCAAGGTATAAGTGGGGCCAATGATTGACAATGTTGAGTTCACTATAATTGACATTCAAACTTCTTTCTTTTTGTTATAAGGGTATCTTTAGTTCCATAAGCTTAGAAAGGTTCCCTCTGCACTCCATTGGATGATTAAATTCTCTTATAATGTCAAGATAATAACCATTAGAGCTAAAATAAATTAAACTGCCTCTGCTTTAGTAATAGCTGTAAAGATTATGATATTTTTATCGGGGATGAGAGTGGTTAGTGGAGTCACCACCTAGCCTCTATACTAGGACCTCTGATCTTCTGTACCAAAAAGGTTCAGAATTTTAGATCTTATTTATGCCCCAATAATATGTTGTCTATGTATATTGTAATGTTTATCAGTCCCTTATCAATCAAGCATGCATCATTCTTAATTTAAATTGTATCACTTTTTTACGTAAGGAAGTAAATTGCAATATTTACAGAATATAATA
>CANXYI010496908.1:0-12328 GCA_948208565.1 Hura crepitans
CCTTCGTACATATGTTAGAGATCACTAGTCTAGGAAGAATTACTAACAACTTGTTCAAGGCTATACACTAGGACCAATACCACTTTAAGGTTCCCCTTTTTATGCCTCTATACACCCTTATTATGTAACTCCCATCACCTACACCATAAACCCAAATAAGAATATTATAACTTCCTTTAAATTCATTTCACATCAACCCCTAAATGACCTTATACTAATACACAATTAACAACCTTAAACTTCACTCTATATCAGCCCTTAATTTACCTTATACACCTTGAAAATTCGTCTACCCCCTACACATAACTACAACCTTGAAACTTAATTCCCATTCCCTCTACAGTAGCCCCTCATTCATCCTTATCCTACCTAACACTTTGTTGAGCAACCAACACTTTCTCCTTCACAAATCATACCTTCACGTCACACACACACCCCCTCACAACGTCAACCACTTCACTTGCACTACCTCACTATTTTTCCAGCCTAATCATGTCAGCCTTTTCTCCTCCACACATCATGCCATACACACAAAATGGGACCGAGTATCATAAAAATTCAGCAATTACACATAATCACAGGATTAATATTAAAATTCATCTCAAGCACATCATTCCTACTAAAATTTTTAGATTTGTTTAGTTGCAGATTTTTTCTTTAAAAAGAAAGCAAGACATGCCCTTAATTATCTAAATTCACAAACCTAGTGCCTATTTCCAGCAGCCTTTCTTCTTCACTTCGTCACATTACTGCTGCTCCCTCTTTCCCTTAACAATCCTTTGTTGTCCCCCTCCCTCTCACCTCACATAAGCACCAAAATTCAATATACACAAGATAAATCAAGAATCCTAATCAGTTATGCCTACTCAGATAAAGAAATTCTCAAAGAAAATTGAGCTAGAACATTAACTCACCTTACTCTGTAATTTAATCTCTTTGCTACCTATGGGGTTCACTATCTTCACTCCCTTTTCTTAGCCACTTACTCTTTCCTTGGCTGGCCATTTCACCATAGCTTATTTTCCTCATCCTTTAGTATGAATTTTAAGTGGTAATGAAGGAGAATTTCTAGCTGAAATAGACTAAAACAGGGGAAGAAAAAGGGGAAACGTAACCATTAAATAGAAAATGGTGGAGGAGGTGAGGAAAGAGAAGGAAAGGAATGAATTAAATTAGTTTTAGTGGTATTTTAGTGGCCAAATGTCTTCTATAGGGAATTGCCACATGTTCCAGTGGCTGGAAAGGACTAAAGTGGCCTCGGTTCGCATTCTAAAGTTTTCGAGCACCCTGAAATTTAATTTTTCGAATATAAGGGCTGTTAACTTCAGAGATTTTTTAAAAATCACACGGTTATCAAAAAATTGCACCATTTATTCCTAAATTCATCATTTAATCCCAATTTCATGCTTGTAAAATTTCATGATGAAATTCCATCGAAAAGTACTCGAATTAAAAATCGAGCATTTTGCGACAACTCGATGCGCGGCAGAAATTCGGGAATTTTTCTGTGGCCACTCGAACCTCCAAAAATTGTCATGTTTGTTTCTAAAATCCTTATATACATTTATTTAGAGGCACTTAAAGTTTCACAGCCTAATTCCTTCGAGAACTAGGCTAGCAAAATTTCGATGGAAATCGTAGTTTTGCTGAAAACCTGAAAAATACCAAACGACGTTGAAAAATTGCCCCATTTACTTTAAAATTCCTTATCAAATCCCAATTACACACTCATGAATTTTTGTGGCCTAATTCCTTCGAGAAGACCATTTTCTTACTATCTCGATTTGTGTGCCAAATCTCAAAAATCGTGAAAATTTGCAAATAACCTCCGATTCTAGAAATTTCTTCACCGTTGAACTCTGTACAACTTTTAAGGTTCACGGTATAGTATTTTCGAGGCTATCCAGGCACTTTCCTGGTGTTGAGGCTATCCCGACCCAAAATCATTTTATCTCTAAAAACATTAGCTTGTGGCCTAATATGAATTATTGGTTCTACTAAAATTTTTAATTCATTCATTTTCCCTAGTTTTAGGCCCATCAAAGTTGTATGACCAATATGCCAGTCATTAGACTCGAAATGATGATCCACACCATGGGGAACATCACTTGGGTCCAACCGATACTATTCATAAGACTTTGACTGTCGGGTGTTACAATATCATCGATAAACACTACTATAAATTGGTTTGGATAGAATTTAAAAATCCTAGTCATCAGGTCCATAAAAGCAGCTAGGGCATTCGTGAGTCCAAAAGGCATCACCAGGAACTCATATGCCTATATCTGGTCCTGAATGCAGTCTTAGGTACGTCAAACTCTTTAACCCATAGTTGATGGTATCCCAACCTCAAGTCAATCTTAGAAAATACACTGGCACTTATCAATTGATCAAAAAGATCATCAACCTTGGGCAACTGATATTTATTCTTCACTGTCACCTTGTTCAACTGTCTATAGTCTATGCATAACTAAAGCAACCCATCTTTTTTCTCCACAAACAATACGGATGCACCCCAAGGTGAGGTGCTCGATCTGATAAACCCTTTATCTAGTAATTCTTACAACTGCACCTTTAGTTCTTTCAACTCTATAGGTGCCATATGATATGGAGTGATAGATATAAGAGTTGTACTTGGATACGCTTTAATCTCAAAATCTAACTCTCGTTGTGGAGGCAATCCTAGTAATTCTTTTGGAAAAACATCTAGGACTTCTGACACCACTGGAATCTTATCTAGGTTAGGCGTAGAGTGGTTGATATCAACTACATGGGCTAAATAAGCTTCACACCCCTTATGGATGAGCTGTTTTGCTATAACAGTTAATGTAACATTCACTAAGGTATTTTTCTCACCCATAACTATCACCTTATTTCCCTTAGGTGTCTTGAGTGTAAACCTCTTTTGTTTACAATCAACTATAGCTTGATGTTCTGACAACCAATCCATACCTAGAATGATGTCAAACTCATAGAAAGGCTATTCAATAAGGTTTGTAGGGAACAATTGATCCTAAATCATCAGAGGATAGTATCTATATATTCTATTCACTGTCACACTCTATCCAATAGGATTACTAACTTAAACATCTAAATCTACTAGTTCTAGTTCTAAACATATCTATCACTTGTGTGGTGCATATATATGAATGAGTTAACCTAAGGTCTATCAAAGATAAAACTAGTATATCAAATAAATAAAATGTACCAGCTATCATGTCGAGAACTTTTGCCTCTTCTCAGCTTTAAAGGTATAATGCCTTGTTGGGGCTCTAGCTGTCGGCTAAGTCCTCTAACTATCACTAGACTGATCATCTTTGGGCTGCCTCTACCCTTTGCCTTAGGGTGGTGCTATAGATACCTAGGTCCGAGCTGCTATTCTTGCCTTTTGTGCACAATCTCTCCGATAATGATCTCTAGCCCCACAAATAAAACACTATCTTCCTCTATCAAGCTTACATCTCCCCTAATGCCTTCTATGGTAGGTCTCACATGTTAGTGGTGCACCTCTAGGTACTGTTGCTGGAGCATTAGAGGCCTATTATGATGGTTGAGGCCTAAATGTTGATGCCTAGCCCGATCTCTATGGCTAAACCTGCCTCTGAGGCTACTATACTAACTAAGACTAAGATTGAAACTCTCTCTATCTCTTGCCAGTCCTAGGTGTTATACTGGTCTGGCCTACTGCAAATGGCCTCCTCTTCTAGAATAGATCTCCCTTCTCCTGTAGCATCTTTTCCATGTCATAAGCAACTATTACCAACTCTAAAAAGTCTCTAATCTTGAATGTGGCTATCTACATCTGCAATTCCACATTAAAGCCTTTTTAGAATCTTTTACATCTTTCCTCCTTAATAAGAATAAACTCTTCTACATATCTGCACAATCTAGCAAAGTCTTTCTTGAACTCAGCAATAGATCTTCTACCCTATTTTAAGTCAAGGAACTCCTGCCTCCACTTATCCTTGTATGATTCAAGGATATACTTCTTCTTGAACTCTTTCAAGAACTAATCCCAAGTCACCTTATTTGTAGTAGCTTTCCTCCTTCACATGGTGTCCCACCAATGGTAAGCTTCTTCCTGGAGTAGTGAAGTGGTGTATTTCAAACTCTCTTTTGATGTGCACTCTAACTACTCAAATATCCGTAGGGTCCTCTCTAGCCAATACTCTGCCATGGCAACATCATCCTCCCTGGTGCCAAGAAAATCCACGGCTCCTATTTTCTTGGCCCTCCCTAAATATGTCTTTTACAATGGTGTTGGAGCTGGAGGAGATGGTATAGGAACTAGTGGAGGTGCTGTAGCTACTGTATGAGTATGCCTCAAAATCTCCACTATTTGTTATAGCAAGGTTAGTGAGGCCTAGGTCAAAGGCAGTGCTTGCTGCTGTGGCTCATGGATAGCATTGCTAGGCTTTAAAGTGTGTGTGCTGAACTTAAACCAATGAATGGTAGTGGGAGCATGGTTGGCCACCTCTTCTCCCCTATCTGGTGAGACCCACTCACTCATCTTATCACTACAAAACAATAACCTATCAGCCTCATGTAGTGTAGCTTTATTAGAATCATAGAACCTTAGACACTGGCACTCATGTATGCTAGGCTTAGAAATGCCTAAACCCACTTTGATACCACTAAATGTAACACCCCTTACCTATCCTCGAAGGAACCAAACAAGGAATGCCACTTCCCACTAGTCACCCATCCTTGAATTGCTCTCGGGGTTTATTCATTTAACACTTATGTCATCAGTTAATTTCTTTACCAAAGTAGGTATTTTCTAAGAACTTTTTATACAACTCTTTTATATTGACTATATCTATCTAATAAAAATATATTTTATGTCAGTTATTCATTTTATTGAAATTTGGGTAGCATAACGGCTATCCGGGTAACTGACCCTAATATATATATCTGCAAAAATACACTTCTAATATGATACTCAATCCTTCTCATCTCCTGGACCCTTCTTGTCCTCCAATCCACATATCAGCATACCGCGACACAAAGATATTCACACATAGGGCCTAGGGCCTACAATGATTAGACAAGACAAATATGTATCTCATATTAGATATCTATTAATATATTAGGTTCCTAATATGCATACATCAGGTTATTGTCTAGCTAAGCCCAACCCCATACATATATATGTGAGTGCCAAATATAAAACCATCAAAAGATATAAAATAGTACCCTCAAATCTCCATCTGCTACACTACAAAAATTGACACTAAAGCTGAATCGCTACTTTCTTACGAACTTACACATTAGAACATTGATACACTGAGTATATAACTTATCGGTGGATTTAATGCAATAAAAGCATGTCATGCAATCATATATGTTTCATACAATTCCAACATTCATCATGTAGTGTACAAAAATAGCATTATTAAAATAAAATTAAATCATTATTCTATCTGATCCACTATTTTACTAGTCTCCAGTTACAGCCTTTATTTTATATAAATTATTCATTCAATATTTATAGTTACAATCCATAATATCCATTCTCATTATAAGCCCAAACTAGAAAGATGACACTTTAAAAATTGTATCACAGGGAAATCTAGACTGTGCAGTGGCTTATATTTTAGATCCCAACGGCTACACCCGTCTAGTGCAGTGGCCCCATCTCGAAACTGCCATGGCTACACCCATATAGTGAAGTGTTTTATCTCAAGACCTTAGTAGCTACACCTATCATACATAGTGCAGTGGCCTTATTAGGATTGACATGGTTGCACCCACATAGTATAGTGATTTATAATGAGACCTCAGCGACTACACCCGCCTAGTGCAATAGTCCTATCTAGGGACTATTATGGCTGCACCCATATAGTGCAGTGGTCCTGTCTAAGGACTATTATGGCAGTACCCATATAGTGCAATGGTCAATGTCTCGACCTTAGTGGCTGCACCAGCCATCATAATCATAGCCCCGAATGCATAATATATCTAGCAACTACTAATCCCTAGTTGACCAGTCAATCCATCTAGTGGGCATCTAACTAATAGGGCAACTGTCTATTAATTAATTTATTTATTGTTCATTTATTATATTTATTTCCATGTTATTAGGACACAGATATCAACCAATTTTGTCTATTTAATTTTCATTAGGAAATTACATGTCACTTTTTCCATTAGATAGTTATAGGTTAGTTTACGAAAAATGTTACTATTCAGTTGGTCATTTTTCGCTATTCATTTGGTCATTTCCCATTCTTCTCATGGCTTCATGCCATTACATATCATACTATTATGTCTCACACCATGTGAGATTTCTATCATCATATTTCTATATTATTTTCCCATAAATCTTTCATGCCAAATAAATTACCTAAGGCTTAAATTTCATGTATTTCATTATATGTCATATAATAACCTTTATTTCACACTTAGTGTACATTTTCCTTTGCCAATTTCTTATCATACCATATATAGGCAATTCTTCACCATAATATTATACATAATCATATCCATATATCATGCCATTATCATACATATATTTTCACATGCCACATTCCATTTATGTTACACATGTTATTACTATCATGTTACATCATGATTGATATCATGGCACATCATGGACACATATCATACATACATACACATGTCATGACATACATGACATACATATGACCATGCATACATCATGGCTTTACACATGCTTTTCACATCCAAAACACATCCATATCATCATTATCAAATCTAATTTACGCTATGGCATATTTATTCCATCAAAACCACATACACATATGCATGAATCAACACTTTTATACACACTTTTATGCATGAACACATACACACACATGTTGGCATGCATCAATTGCATCAATTCCACATACCTAAGGTTCAATTCCACCTTTCTTCACCTTTTTATGGCCTTGTACCCCTTGGTTCTTCACTCTTTCTCCTTAAACCTACATATGTAACTCAAATTAGAAAATCCATATAAAATCCGACAAAGCTCCAAATTAAAATCTATAAATATGGTTTTTTTTTAAATTATCAAGGCTACATAAACCAAAAATAAAAACTAAGAAATAAACACTTACACTCTAAAAAGTCACTATTCACTCCATGACCACATCTTCCATATGATAGCTTATTTTTGCATTCTATCACTTGGATAGTGTTCTATGGACTATGGACATAAATTCCCATATAAAGTTTGTAAGGTTTGGTAGAGAATTGGTGTAAGAAAGGGAAGAAAATGGTTGAGAGCTTTCCTTTAATGGTGGTGCCATTTTTTTTGGGAAGAGAGGTGGGAGGAGGCTTTTGTGCATATGTGGCCATCCCACATGTGTGAGGTCATATATACGCGTAAGTGGCATGGTTAGATCATGACATGTGGTGATCTAACGACCCAAATTAACCCGATTTTGACTTAAATTTTAGAAAATTTTAAAAAATCATTTTTACCTCTAAAAATAATAATTTTTATTCCAAAAATCCTTGATTTTACTCACTTAGGGCCATGTAAAATTTTAGGCTCAAATTCCAAAGGCAAGTAGGTGTACTATTCACCAACTATAAAAATAAATTTTGAAAAAATATCGAATGATCTTAGAAAATTAGAATTCCTTCACCAATGAACTCATTGGAATTTTTAACCTTTAGCGTGTCCTATTTTTAGGTCTATCTGGGCACTTCCAAAGTCATTCCTAGCACAATCTCATTTTATGTCACTATTCACTTGTTTACTGCCCAAAATGAATTATTGATTCTGCTAAAATTTTAAATTATTTCATTTTCATCTTTTTTTGGCCCGTCAAAATTTTATGGCTAGTACCTATCTCCTTTAGCCTTACAAAGGTATCTCGACTTCCCCATAACACTATATTAAGCCTCAGAGGTACTATTTATGAAAACTTGATTTGTAGGCATTTTAATATTCATGTGTTTAAACCTTGTGAATTAATATAAAAGGCATTTCTCTTTAGATTATGGTACTTTTATATATTACGTATAATTATTTGCAATGTGCAATGTCTTAAACCATATTATAAAGTCCCTTGTATAAAATCACATTGCATAAGAAATCATGAAGTGTTCATGATGTGATATTCTTATTACATGCAAATGTGATATACCTAAATATCCTTGATCATAGTATTAATAAGATAGGACATTGTTAAAGTGGATAGATCAACACATGTTATACTTCATGATTGGATCAAGCAGTAGTTCTCACAAGCTATAAGCATAGAGATGCTTGGAGTTAACATATGGATGCTTACTTAGATGTAAGTACATCGAAGACCCACCATGAGATCTTCACATGGATACTTAATCTATGTCAGTAAAAGTATCTTTATTTAGAAAGGATTCACCGCCCCAGATTATAGTAAGGAGTTTATCTCACAGCTCTGATAAGTAATCTTTATTTAGAAATCTAATAAGTAATCTTTATTTAGAAATCTTTGGCCAAAGTAAGATGCCATATGTGAATGGGATTCAAAATTTCCAGGGCTTAATTAGATATACTTAGTTAAGCTTTAAGTTGACATAAGTCTATACTTTAAATTTGATAGGATAAAAGATGGTGAAAGAGCCTATTGCATTGTAACTGTATATGCATGGCTAGATACACCTCTTGACTTATATACAAGTGATATATTAATTAGTGAATTGATATTGATTCAATAAGATTGAATATATAGAGCCCCGGTTACTTGAATTCACTATATACTACCAAGCTGTTCTGGAAACCCATAGGGTCACACACATAAAAGGAGTTTAAGGAAGATCCAATGAGATTGAATGTTCTAATGATATGAGATATAATTGGAAGATGAATTAAGAAGAAGAAATAATGAAATGGGCTTGGGACCCAGTCGCAAATGAGAAGTCCAAAAAATTAGGGTTTTTGGACTTAAGCCTTGTTGAGTTCAAATTTTAATCATTCTTGAATTTAATTTTTTATGGGAATTTAAAAGGTTTAAAAGGCCTTAAATCAGAGTAATTATTAATCCAAAATGGAGACTAGGAGCACCATATAGGATTAATGAAAGTGGGGCAAAAGCATATTACACATAAGCCTATTAAAAGGCTTTTACATATAAGATTGAAAAAGGCCTAATTAATGGGTCCATTCTTATTTGATTTAGGGATAATTTTGAGTGTTAAAATCTAACCTAAAAAGGTTTTAATTAAATTATCAACAACCCTTATAGCAACATCCATAATACATGCATTTTCTATAGTAGAAATTGTTGCATAAAACAATTGAAAACACATAAATTTCTTCTTCTTCCTTCATTTGCTTGAAAATCCTACTAGCACCTAGATTTTCAAGTTGCTATCTTTTAAGAACTTCTTATGTGGATTACCATTGAAGTGTTCCCAACTAAGGATCACTATTGTTTGTGACAACTCAGTGAGAAGATAAAAAGAATAGGGAAACTGCATATTGGAATCACGTAGAAAATTTATGGTAAATTCTTATTATGTGATTTCCTCTAATTAAATAATTTTATTTTTTAATTTTTTAATTTTTAAACCTTTGTTAAGGTTCCATGGATATTTTACTTCTACTGTACCTGAGTCCATGGAAACCAATAATGATATCAGAGCCAGTTTATATCAAATAGTTGAAAACTATCACAATTTATTTGTATCCCATGGTTAAGCTTTAAAATTTTGGTTTGAGTTTTTTGTATTCTTTTTTAGTTTTATTCCTTTTCCAATGGTTATATATGGATTAAAATTGATTGTAAATAATTTTTTTGGCTTTATGAATCTTTTGGATTTTATATGCTTTAATGAACCAAAATTGTGAAAATTTGTTATACTGGTCGACTAAAATATTATTACTTTTGATTAGTTATTTAATTAGTTTTAGTCCTAAATTTTATTTTTAAATCCTTAGAACCTAAAAGTTTGAATCTTTAGCCAATTAATAAAATTAGATTTCAATTGATAATTAAAATAATTAATTGAACAATAAACTTGGGTTCTAATAAAATCTATTAACTAGTTTTGAAAAATTTTGTTTATTCTATTTTCTTCAATGTTTTCAACCCCAAAGTATTGTTCCTAAGTTTATAAGGGATAGAAATTTAATTTTGGAGCTAGCCAATAACATTGGATTTTATTGGTTATTTTAAAAAATTATTGAACATAATTTTCAAGTTATTTTTTCATTATAGAAAATTGCTTAATTAGTGCAATTTTTTTAATGATTTATGTTAATTTTACTGCTCCAAATTATTTCTCATAAGTTCTTTAGGGATTGAAATGTAATTCTAAAGTTGATCAATAAAATTAGGTTTTATTTGATAATGAAAAGAATTGTTTGAAAATAATTTTGGTTGTTGACAGGTCCTATAAAGCCGATTAAGGTTTTACTAGTGGTGTCAAATTTTGATTTTAATTCCTTTCAATTTTAGACCTATTTATTCATAATTATTAGATAATTATGAATTTAATTTGAATATTTTGAATTTCCAAAATTAATTGCATATGAATTGGATTCACAGTTTTGTAATAGTCGTATGACATATATTGTATTCGCTATCAGTTGTGGTCAATAAATTAATTTTGAGTTGATTGATTGGACTAATTAATTTGGATTATTTTTATTGGTCATTTTATATTATTTTATATATTATTTGGAATAGTTATTTTGCAAAACAAATGCAAATTGGGTTATTGGTTAATGCTAGAAATTAGATTTTTGGCATTAGTGCAATTCAAAATTTCAAATTAAATAATTCCAAGATTTTGTTGGAATTTGCTACTAAAAATTATACAAATTTAATTAATTAATTGGATTAAATAATTAAATTTATAAATTAATTATTAGTTGAACCAATGGTTGGAAGAAAATCAACATTTTCAAGCATATATAACTTGAGAATCCCAAAAATAATTTTCAATTGGATTGAAAATTTTTCCTTTTTGGAAATGGTTTCTAAAATGGAAAGATGTTTAAATAAAAAATTAATTTGATTGATTGGATTAATGAAATTAATTGCCATATTTAAAATTTAATAAAGCTAAGCATAGATGGCATGTTAATTTTGCAAGAATTACAAAATAAATGAAATTCAACCATCTGAGATCCAAAAATTACAAGTTAATTATGTTCATTAGAAATGCATGTTAAGGGTGTATGTTTAGCATTATGACTAGTTATGGACAAAGATCAATGAGATTGATCTGTATTGCATGATTTTTTTTCTTTGGTTAAATTAGGCCTGCGTGTCGCAGCCTTTTTTCTTATTTATTTATTGTATTTCTCCTCATCTAATTATCCTTACATGTAACATGAGGTCTTTGGATTTATATTATATGTAATTAGATTACATAGGGTTATATTAGGATGAAGAAATACAAAGAGCAAAAATAGAGAAAAAGGCCCACTAAGAAGGACCAAGAAGAAATAGATAGAAGTGTTCTTTTATTTCTTATTGGGTTTGTAATTCATGCATAACTACCTATGGTCTGGCTCCAATTGGTTTCCTTAGGCTTAAAGAAATCAATATAGTAAAAGTCTATAGCTAGATCATATATTTAATGTGATTAAATAGCATATGTATGATTTAATGAGATTAAATATACATATGCATGCCAAAGCATGCGAACCCCTTTGCATGAGCATACCAAACTATGTAACCTTGATGAGACTTAATTGAAAGAAATCCCTTGATAATATAAGACTTTCAAGTCTTCTATTAATATGAGTTAAACTAGAGTTCTCTTTAGTACTGGATTAAGCATACTCAAGCCCATGCTATATTGGATATGTTTAAATCATATTAGTGGGTCCATCTTAGCATGATTATTAGTTTCTTGAGCATTCTCAAGGCTAATAACCATGAGGCAAGATTGAGGAAATATGTATATAATATATATGCATCAAGTGTTGGTGACCTAATAATCATTTGTTGCATATGATGCAATTGACATATGATGCCTACCATTTAGTTAGCTGTTGGGCTTCTTGAGTATACTCAAGGCTTTGACCTTAATCAAAATAGATATTGACCCACTAGGAGAGCTTCTAACGGGCTTTGTCTGATTAATTAGTGAGGGCTATTGGTTCATAATAAAATAGTGGGAGTAATGGGTGACTTTAAAGACCTTGAAATTGTTACATATATATACATGATCATACTCTACCATGCTTTCATTTTCACATGCAACATTGCTACCATAATGTCTTTCAACTTGAATTTACACCAATATTGACTAAAATGGCTTCAAAATCTAAGAATAGTTCTCAAAAGTGAGAAGACAGCTATGTATTGGATACATATATTCTGCTTCCTTTGATAGATGAAAATTCCAACTAGGAGTTAGAAGCTTTTTCAAA
>CANXYI010496928.1:0-12261 GCA_948208565.1 Hura crepitans
ATACATTTTGGTTATATGGCTAGATTGATATGGATACCAAAGAAAAATTTCAAAGTACACATTAAACATGCTAAAAGGCTAAAAAAGGCTAGCAAAAGGTGTATTTAATGAAAAAAAGGTAAGTAAAATAAAAGGTTAAGAAATTAAGAAGCAATCCTAAATCGTATCAAATAACTTGTCATGCCTAAGTATATTTTACTTAAAATAGTAATAAGTTAAGTTCCAGCCTTAATATGTGCATTTCATATGCTTCATATAGTTGCAACAAGTTTTAAATAAATTTTGAAAACAAGTCTTAAAGTGCACAATTGACTCTTAGAATTATGAGTATCCTAAAACTAAAATTGATTCAATCTATGGATTAATTTAGAAACTTGATTATGCCTTTTTAGCCTAATTTAAGAGTTATCCACTTTCTCTAATAAAAAAAACTCAATTATATCAAATAACTTGTCATGCCTAAGTATATTTCTCCTTGAAAGAGTAATAGGTTACATTATAGCCTTAATATGTGCATTTCATATGCTCCACACAATTGCAACAAGTTCTAAATAAATTTTGAAAATAAGCCTTAAAGTGCACAATTGACTCTTAGAATTATGAGTATGCTAAAACTAAAATTGAATCAATCCGTAGACTAAGTTAGAAACTTGACTATGCCATTCTTAGCCTAATTTAAGAGTTATCCACTTTCTTTAATAATGACTAAAAAAATACAAGTACTAAGAAATTCAAATAATTCTAAGTCTAAACAACACTAAAAAAATTTAGCAATGAAAATAAAATAAAATTAAAAGATTCGTGGTTCAATAATTCAAGGCATCAATAATAATAAGCAACTCATATAAACTCTTTTAAATCATTGTCCTCAAGGCTTTTAAAGAATACAAGGTATAAATTAAATAGCTCAACAAAAAAGTACTTCCCTAAAAATGGGGGACTGTGTTTTTGTTTGGAATTTCTATTCTTTTGTATCTTTGAAGAGGATGCCTTATTGAAGAATTTGATCTTCTATATCAAAAAATAGGTTACTAAAAACTTCCTCAAAGGGTCACTAAAATTTTTGTCGAAGATAAATGGAAGATACCACCTTAAAACCAATGATGCTAAGATTCTAATACAATAAACTGCTTGCAAATCTAAGGTCTTATGAAGCTATAAAATGAGCATCAAAACTTTATGTTCATAAATTTTTTGATCTACTTATTTACCATATGTAGAGGTTAGGTGATGGGTGGATCAGAAGTGTCTTGTTGTCATGAGTTTAAAGTTAGTCTTGGTTTATTCATCCAACATCAAAATCTTTCATAATCACAAAAAGAAAAGGTGAAAGGTGTAAAACTTTGTATTTCTTTTTTTTTTCTCTTTTTTTCTAAAAAAATCTATTAGATAGAAGGAAATTATCAAAATTTTTTTAGTGATCAAAAATTATAGATAGTGGTCGAGGTTAGTGGAAGAGAGATGAAGGTTGGTAGTTATATAAATAAGTAAAAGGTTTCCTACATTTTCATTTTTATTTAAGTGTTTTATTTTTATTTTTTTGATTTTTTAATTTTTTTAAACTAAGCATAAGCATGTTAAATAAAACATGACCATATTTTGTTAGTAGAATTTTTTTTACCAATCAACATAGGCATGCTATATTTAATATGACCATATTTTGTTGTTGAGCTTTTTTTTTTTTACCAATTAACATAGGCATGCTATATTTAACATGGCTAGGTTTTGTTTCTATTAAAAATGACTTTTAAAGTTCATATTTAACATGCCCATGTGATTTATTGACATGGTTATATTTTTATTCTACCTTATTTTTACCCATTAGCATAACCATACTTTATTTTAACATAATCGTGCTTTTTTTTAATCCATAATTTACGGCAACAAAATGTGGTCGTGCTATATAACCCATGATTGTGGTATCCTTTATCTTCTTTAGCAAAATTTTTATTAATATTTTTTCTCTTCTTTCTTTCTTTCTTTTTTTTTTTAACTAATACCCTTTCTTACATACTTCTTCTTTCTATGTCATGATAATTCTAAGTATCTTCTTTAGCTTTAAGCTTTAAGTGTCGCACCCTCTACCCAATCTATACACTGGACTCGAATGGGAGATACGCGCATGCAAAATAATATCTAGTTTCATTATCTAAAATCACTTAAATTTAAAACTTTCATATAAGAAAACATTTCTTGACTCAAATATGAAATAAACACATTAAAAACCCTTTTACATGCAAATCGAGGTAAACTATGGGGTCATGTTGTCAAAAATTCAGTAGCATAACGGCTGTACCGGGACACTTTCCCAAATTTTTACCTATTTAAAAACACTTTTGTAAACTCAAAACATCTATCTCTAACTCAAATGGGTCCTCCTGACCCTCCAAACTCAACATAAACACAACACAAGCACAAATGAGCCTTAAGCTCTCCACAACCAACATTCTCACATGCAATCTCATATACATCACATAAATATGAGAGGAGCAAAAAATAAAATCCATAGCTAAACTATTTAATATAAAAACCAGCTGTAAAATGCAAATTAAACCCAATACCTCTAGGATCACAAGAGCACACTAACCATAATGGCCATTACATTTACATCATCACTATTATTACAAAAAGAATACAAAAATACCCACGTAGGGGTTATCTTTGTGTCTCTTAAATGCAGAAACTTTAGCTCTAATATGCTACCTTGTTACCTACACATCACAAATAGGCAAAGCGCTAAGCTTACACTTAGTGGTGCAGTCACTATAACTTATAAAAAAGGCTAATTAAGTATGCCTATATATGTACACATACCATTTTTAGATTTAATATCACAAATATGCATTCTCTGTGATTTATATGCAACACAATTCATATTTAGTTTTAAAATCACATTCATCCATATTTAGAGTCTTGTATGCAAACATGCACATTTTAAACATGAACAATGCATTTGATGGCACAATTACCAAGGCATTATATATATATCAAATACCCACCATTTAATTCACATAATATATCACATGCATAGTCGTAATCTTTAAACATCAAATATGCCAAAAATCACAAATATCATATAATAGTCATTTGTAAACCATAAGGCATAGTAAATTATACCATATCATAATAGCTTGTAAAAATGCCATACCAAAGTCATATATCGCAAAGAATAATGACATACCTGTTTTTCGATCATAACTTTCATTATGCACCTCATAACTGTCCACATTAATATTTTGAGTTGTATTCATGTACAATCACTAATAATAGTCATACAAATGATAAAAAAACCCCTTTTAGACACCTTAAGGCCAATTTGAGTCATTAAGCCTCTTGATATTCGCATATCACATATTAATGCCATTTAACATATAAAATCAATTTATGCATCTTTAAGCCATTTTAATTTTTTAACCAATGCCCATATCCATAAGACAACTAACTAAGATTAGATAATAGAATTACTTAGGCCCGAAGGGTCTCCATATCCGTAAATGCATATCACTTAGGCCCGAAGTATCTCTACATTCATATATGCATAACTTAAGCCTGAAGGCTCTTATATTTGCAGATGTGTATCACTTAGGCCTGAAGGCTCTCATACCATATAGGTATGTAAGTCTTAGGCTCGAAGGCTCTCATGCACATCGGCATGTAATCTTAGGCTTGAAGGCTCTCATGCATATCAGCATGTAATCTTAGGCCCGAAGGCACTCATGCTTATCAGCACATAAATCAATAACCCATAGGTCTCATACCTGAAGGTATGCTAGCAGCTGCTACAATCCTAGTTGATTGATTAACCTATCCAAACTAGGTTGTCTAACTATATAAGCATCATTAAACAACTTATTATATGTTAAATTAACAAATTTCACTTTTTATAATATAATATTTCATTAAAATCACCGTTGGCCTCAATGCACCATTACATGGCCTAAATATGTACACTTGGCCAACTTAGGCCTATTGATGTCCATTACACCTGTAGGATCCATTGTCCGAGGTGTAATGGCATCAAACACAACATCATACCAATATGTCACATAAAGACACAAATATCGATACAAACGTTCATTTAATCGCATTTTTCCATATTTACCTTCAAAAGATTGCACATAGCCTTTTCATGCAATTATAACACATATATTGTCATGATATGTCAAAAATACATCTCAAGCATAATAACACATTGCATTCATGCACACATAACATCTTTTTATCAATAAGAACATCCACATAGTCATTAACGTGCTTAACAATTCAAATAAGCATAATACTGCACATTGGTATATCAAGTTATTCCATGGCATTTTAGTACCCATTACATCCATTATACATGTTTCGAATCATAAAATAATCATATGCATGCATTTTTAGGCATACGACACATAATATAGCATAATCGATTTTATCTCGCATAATGCATTTATAAGCTTAAAATCATTATTCTTGCAATATTATCCCTCATAACCATTCTAAACCATCACATTTCATACATTTATCACTCAATATATCATAAATTACATTTATTTAAATTTTTAAGCATTTAATGCCATTTATTACAATTATGACATAAAGCACATAATACATTAAATGAATAATTTAGCCAAATCAAAGTGATTACACGTATCAAACAAGGTCGTACGGGACCCCCAAAGTCAGCCTAGGCCTTCTCCTTGCCTCGAGAGGCTCAGGTTATTGTTTCACCTATGAATACAAAAGGGTACAAACTTCAATAAATAATATAAAATTATCTAAAAGTCAAAAAAATATTTCGAGCCTAGATATATGCTCTACAACACCCTAGGAACCAATAAAAAATAAAATTTGTAGAAAAAGAAAACCTAAGAGAGAGAAAGTTATTATTCACCTTAGTTTTCTTCTTAGTTTTTCTCTCAAAATACTCTGTCGTTTCTGACGATTTTAGTGTCCATGGACTCATCTAAGAATGCTCATCATTTCGGGTATAATCTTGCAAGGTGGGTCCCTCTGTAGAAGGAGAAACCACAAGAGAAAAAGAGAGAGAGGGAGTGGCAAAAAAATGGAGGAGTGGAGTGGAGGATGGATACTTTTGGTGTGAGTGGGGAAGAAATTAATTTCTCCCTATTTATACCCTTTAAAAAAATAATTTTTTCATCCTTCGAAAAATTATTATAACCGATAAAAAATTTAGTTTTCCTATATTCCTATCCCCAAAATTCCATAAATCCAAGCCCTAAATCCTTTCAAAATCTTGAGCCTAAATTCCAATAATAACATAAAAAATTAACATAATTTCTATCCTAAAAATTGGGTAAAAATAGTTTTCGAACTTGAAAAATTTCAATTCCAAAACCATTGGACTATTTGGAATATTTGAGTATTAGGTTGTAATATTTTTGGATTATTTTGAATAATTTTTTATTTATTTTACGATTCAGCTTTGCCTGCGGCACTATTCATAGGACACTACCGTAAAATCTTAATTAGCATTTTTAACCAACCGAACAACTTCAGATTGGCTTCAAACTTTGCCCAAAATTCTCTTGTAATTAATACTCCCCGTCAGTATGATTAGTGTGACTCGAGTCTCGGGAAGCACTATTCATCTTGAGTAGTACTATTCATAAGAGTCGAAATTTTTGAGTCATTACATTAAGTGTCATCTCTATCCAAAAAATTAATCTTCTTAACCAATTGATCTCTTGATTATCTAACATAAAATACAAAAACAACACATCTCACTAAACACATTTTTGACACGAAAATTAAAAGTAAAGTAAAGAGAAAATTTTAAGAGAATTAGTTCTAGGTTTTAAATAGGTCTAGCTCATTTGAGCTAAACCTTTCCCTTAGTCATAGTTCTCCTAGTTATTATTTGCAATCCAAAGATTGTGTATGTCCACTAACTTGAATGCCATTTCTACATATTAGCCTTTTTCTTCACTCTTATCCAGCTCTATTTTCTCCTTACTAATCTGCTTGTCATTCTCCTTCTTTGAAGGGTCTTTCTTGGTAATGCTCCCTTGATGTTTGATGATGTTCTCCTTTATGCATTCCATATTAAAAAAAGTTCCATGTTAGTTAAAGATGGGGGTTTTCATGTTTAATAAGCATTAAATGAGATCTTTTCCTTATCCATTCTTTAGATAACCTTCTATTGTTTTACATCTATCTTTGCTTTAGCAGTTGCCAAAAATGTTCTACCTAAGATCAAAGGTACCTCACTATCTTCCTCTATATCCAAAATTACATAGTCTAGTAGGAAGATAAATTTCTCTACCTTCACAACCATTTCTTCCATAGTTCCTTTAGGCCTATTGATGGTTTGATCTATAAATTAAAGAGTCATTGGTGTATCCTTTATCTTTCTAATGTTTAATTTCCTAAAAATAAAAAATAGCATTAGATTAATACTTGCACCAAGGTCACATAAAGCTTTTTAAAACTTAGCATTTCCTAAAGTAAGGGATAGGAAAAATCCTTGGATCTTTTAAATTGGTCGGTAATTTGCTTTGAATAACCGCACTACACTTTATTATTAACATCACTATTTCATACTCTTTAATATTCCTTTTTCTAGATAAGATATCCTTCAAGAACTTTGCATATAAAGGCATTTGAGAAATAGTTTAAACAAATGGAATATTGATTTCAAGAACTTTGCATATAAAGGCATTTGAGAAATAGTTTAAACAAATGGAATATTGATGTGTAAGTGCTTAAACACATGTAGAAACTTAGAAAATTAAGCATCTAATTTATCTTTTTTAGCCCTTTCAGCGTATGGCAATTTAGAGATGTCATGCATAATAGATTAGAGTTAGATACTTGTTTACCTTTACCCTTATCATTCGATGCCTCAATTGGCTTGAAAGGTTATAGAGGTAAAGGTGGATGCATATCCTTTTTCTTGAATGTTAATACTTAAAAGTCTTTTTTCTCTATTAGATGAGGTGGATCTCTATTCATCTCTTGGCTTACATCTAGTTCCATATACCCAACTTGCTTGCCTAATTTCAAAGTGATTGCATTAACATACTCCCTTAGATTTTTCTTAGTGTTGCTTAGAAGTTGGCCTTATTGCCTTTGATTCATCATGTTGGCTAATTACCCTATCTAAGCATCTAAGTTTTTAATTGAAGCCTTTTGATTTTCTATGAGAGCTTTTCAATTCTTAATGAGGATTTCTTATTGTTGTATCCCTCCTCTGATTACCTGTAAAGCTTGGTAACTAAGGCTTCTAAGTCTTGCTTCTTTTTTTGTGGTGGATGTTGGAAAAAGAGATGTCGTTGAAGAGGCAAAGCTCTCACTTAGTTGTTGCCACTCCAAGATAACTTTGGGTGATTCCTTCAACCCGAATTATAAGTCTCACTATAAGAGTTGTTCATATTGTCCAAATTTTCTTATCTTCTATAATTTCAAACAAAATTGACTTGATTATATGAAAAACCTTCGCATTCATGATTAAAGTGTCCTTCTCCATAAAAGTTACATATCATAAAAATTAGAGATACTTTTTGCATTTGCATTTTATCTATCCTATTTGTCAAATTCACCAATTGAGCCTTGATGGTAGTTATGTGTTCTATATTATACATACCTAATTATCTCTTTTTATCATACTCCTATTAGGAAAAGTTTAAAGATACTTCTTTAGATAATTCATAAACCTCTTCTATGGTTCTTCCCAAGATACTTCCTCCTAGAGTGGCATTAATAGTTCCTTTAATTAAAGGAGTGAGCCCGTTGTAGAAACATTAAACTTACATGAATAAAGGAAATCTATGTTAGGGGCAATTCCTTAGAATATCCTTAAATCTCTACTATGCTTCCTATAAAGTCTTCGTATCATCTTACATAAATGAAATAATTTCACCTTTTAGTTTCAAAGACTTTACTATAGGGAAATACTTGCTTAAGAACTTCTTAGACATATCATTCCAAATAGCAATAGGACTTTCTTTCGATTTATTCGTTGGTGAGAATAGGAAAAGCCTTAATCAAATTGCATCATTAAAGACTCTATTGCCATTGAAAGTATCACATATTTCTAAGAAGTTAACATTATGCTTTTTGGGTTCTTCATGTCCTAAGCCTCTAAATTACATGTTATAGCATTTTTATAAAGGAGGTATTGATCTCAAAATTATTAGCTTGAACCACCGGGCTCATAATAGTTAGAGTAGTTCCTTCCAAATTTGACACCCTGTATTCCCTAAAGAGTATTCTTAAAGCAATTGGTTGTTAACAAACTTTAGGTTAATAAGTAGATCCTTAACTCCTTTAATACCATTCCTCTCATTTCATTCCATTGCTTGATTTTGAGCTTTTTTTCTTCTTATTTGAAAAGTGTGACTTATTCTTCAAATTAAATTCAATTAATGTACCTAAATATGTATAATGCATATACTAATAAGACACCCATAGAATCAAATGCATAAATATCAAGAACTTGGATTAACATACAAACTCTACACAAATCAAAATATCTAAAAAAGATCCCCAGTAACAGTGCCAAACACTTAATCACCTCTAGCCTAAATGTGATGTGTAACAAGTCCACTAGTTGAATTAAGTAATAAAATAGTGGATAGAATATCATTCCCAATGAGGATCAAGCATGTGAAAAGTGAAAAATGGAATTTGTGTTAAGGTTATCCGAGTAATCAGAATAACGAAACAATAAAATCTTATAATAGTAAAGTATAATAAAACTAAAGTAATGCAAAGGAAGCTAACTTGAATTAATGTAACTAAAGCCTTATGGTTTAAATGTTAATGTACTCATTTAGTCTATACTATGCTTGAACTATCTAATTGTGATCATGCAATTGGGTTAAGGGTGATAAAATTATAGAATAAAGCTTACTATCTTATTTATAGCATAGTTTCTTCCTAAAAGAGATCCTTATTTGGGTAATCTTATATAAGAAGAATAAAGTCATTTTTTATGCAAATCTTCCTATTAAGGTATAATTTGCAAAAATCACATCAAAGTTCTAAGATCCCTTTTAATTAAACCTAGTATTTAACATCATCAAACCAATATCAATCCAACTAGAGATAAAATTTGCACATAAACTTCTTAATTAAGACTGCCACTAAGATATAAAAAATCATCATAGTAAAATAGCATTAAGCGACAAATAAGCTTGCATAAACCTCAATAATCTATTTCATAAATCACAAAAATAGAAATAATACCTATATAATATGAGATTAAAATTTTCCCTAACAAAGAGTTCTACTCACTATTCATATTCATCATAAAAATGTCCAAACAAGCTATAGATATAAACATTCCTAAAAGAAAATTAGAGAAATAAGAAAAGAAAGTTCAAACTAAGATAAGCCCTTTTAAAGTTTTCAATTAATCCTCTAGCTTGAAACCTCCTCCATAGTCTTTAATTTAAAAATGGAGGTTATTCTTATTGAAAGAGAATAATATTAGAGAAAGATTATGGTAATGGTGGTATTTCTTATCCTCTTTAAAAAGTGGAGAAAATGAGTATATATGGAGTCTTGAACCTTAGTCCCAATGCAAGGTGGGCCAAATTGGTGGAAAAAGGAATATTCCTTCTCTTGTGTAGAGATTCTCTAGAGTAAGGACCAAAATCTTTATAATTTTTGCATAATTCTTCTAGCATTCTCTTAAAATTAAAAAATACCACCCTATAGTGGGCATTTTGCTAGAGGTTTTTATTGTATCAACTACCTTTGTGTAATTCATATTGAAGCATAGTAGTCAACCATTCAAAATATATGAATTAAAATTAAAACTAAATAAAAATTGAATAAAAATAAAAAAAATAACTAATAAAATTGAATTAATTGAGAATTATCAATAACTAGCAACGAACAATATTTCTTTCCTCTAATAAAATAGAGTACAGAGGTATTCACATGTAAAATCATTTAGACAACCATAGTGAAAAGAGATCAGTTTTCCAATTACGTCCCTACATTTTATGGTTTGATAATTTATCTACCACTTATTTAATATTAAGTTTGGTTTTCCATTCTTGTACTAAGCATATGAAATTGACTTCTATTTAGTTTGGAATAAAGTTAATTAAAATCCCTTAATGTTTAGTATATCAGTTTCTATGAACAAGTAACAAATATTCTCATTAAAACATTACTCAAAACATAATTTGAAGAATCATAGGACAAGTTGATTGTGTGTTTCTCCCACTTGATTTGATGAGATTATAAATTATACGAGTCCTAGTTAATACTAGATTGTAAACAATGTTGTAAATATATATAGGGTGATGTATTCCAAAAGGATTAAAATCCCATATTGCCTAACTAAGACCTTTCATCATATGTTTATATACCACTTCACAATAATGGACTAGTGTAGATTTATTGTATTTTACCAAGGATGAGGTGGTTAATATTTAGAGTTGCCACTTGGCTCTACACTAGGACCACTAATCTTTTACCTAGAAATCATTCAAAATCAAATCTTATTAATGCCCTAATAATATACCTTTCTTTATATTCTAAAGTTTATCAATCCCTTCTCATACAAGCAAGCATTATTGTTAAAGCATTCATGTCACCTTTTCACTTAAAGAAAAAAGTTGCAATATTCAAAATATACAATAAACATAAATGTGTATTGACATCCAGAAATTGGGTCATTCATTAGTTGTTATTTGACCTGGCAACTACTATAATTCCATAGGAATTGGCGATAATTACCCAACTCCCATCTCTAGGAGATTGGCCTTTGTTAAAATACATTTTTCATCTGACTTTTATTAATGAAAACTTAAAACCATTTTATTAAGAAAACACCAATTAATTATGTAGAAAACCATTTGATGTGAGGTTAGGCATTTTGGCATGTGAAATATGTTATTACTCTCCCTATACAACCTAAAATAGTTAAAAGAAATAAAAGGTACAAAACCAAATGAACAAATAGAGAGCAAACTATTTGGTCAGGTCTTTGTGTCATCAAGTCCATGAGAACTCATTATAGCATTGGTCTGTGTCCGTACAGACTACAACATGTCATGGTTAATATGTTCTTCCGGACTTCCAATCTGGTAAGAAGGGTTACTCTTATACAACTCAAAAAGAAACGTTAGTACCATAAATAATAGTCCGTGAGGATAAAAGAACAATGCCAAATAGAATGATAACAACTTGTGTGATACAAATATGAATGGTCATGATACATCCCTAAATGATGATTATAACTAAGAGAATGATGAATTAATCATGCAAAGGAAAACATAAAGATAAATGCTAACATTTATAAGGACTGAAATTTAGAATACACGTCCATGCAGTCTATTCTCCTTATAAAAGGGAGTCTGTGCAGACTACAAAGTAGGATAAGCGATCATAAAATACACATATTCGTGTGGACTAGAATCCTTATGAAAGGGAGTCCGTATAGACCATTAATTTTAGAATATCAACAACATGCATGTTAAGGAATAGAATAGTCATACAATATGATAACATCATTTAAGCATGTCAATATGGTAAACAAAATATGTTAAAATATGGTATACAAAGCAAATAGAAAATTATTATCGAATAATAGTCTGCACAGACATCAGATCATACACATATCAATAGATTAAGTTTGTACAGATCTTGTCATGCCTTAAGATAAGTCATGTGATTAGAATGTTAATTATAGAATATCACAATAGTGTAACAAGCAATTACCTACTATTAAATAATTCGAAACAACAACTTACTACTATAATCAATATAGAGATTACATAAAACCACCTCACATATGATCAATCATAAGAGGTCATAAGTTTACACAAGTAATATGAAGGAATGAAGATAAGTATAGTAGGAGGCCTCAAATCTTACCTTATGAATAAACTTCAAGCAATAATATAAAAGGTTGGATTTTAAGAAAGAATTATGATTTTGGTGTAGGCTAAAGGTCTAGTAGAGCAAATCCTACTTTGGAGTCCTCTCTTGGACTCTCGAAATAGTGGGTTAAGAGCTTACTGATTGCGTCCATCTTTTCGCTCTTAAGATGGGTATTCATAAGCTTGGTGGGTAGCTTTCCCGTCAAAAAGAGGCAAAGTCCTAGTGGGATTAGGAAATAGAGTTCAATAAGAAGTTCAAACTTTTGAAAGCTTCTCATTTGTAAGTCTATATAGACTTTGAGTGTTAAGTCCATGCGGACCTAGGCTTTAGGTCCACCTTAGTGGTTCATAGGCTTTAGGCCTAGTTTTGGGTTGAGTCTCCTATAGTCCGTGTGGACATTGGCTTTGGCTTATTTGGGTA
>CANXYI010497061.1:0-16406 GCA_948208565.1 Hura crepitans
ACTACAACATTATATACATGTGAGCAGGTAAAAGCAAACTTGCTAGCATGTTACTTTTAATATACATGTATACATGTATCTATAAGTTTGCTTATCATAATATACCTATCTTATGTTCATACAATTGTATTCAACAAAAACCATACATAAGAGACATACCAATTATAATTATTCGAACATGCCTTTATTATAATTATACAAGTCTAAGTATTTAACATTTCTTTAGTAACTTCACATAATTATTTTGAGACATGATTATTATTATTCATTACCTATAACTAGTAATTAGAATCATAAAACTAGATAACAAAATGTTAGCTATAGAAGCCTCATAAATGTGTAGTGGTCCTAAAAGACCTTATGATGGCTACACCCATATAGGTGGGTATAGTGGCCTTACAAACATCACGGCTACTCTACCTATATAAATATGTTCAGTAGCCTTATAGATCTTATGGTAGTTGCACTCACATGAATATGTGCAATGGCCTTATGGAATTCATGGTGGCTACTCCTACATAAATAGGTGCATGGCCTTATAAAACTCAAGTGATTGCACCAACATAAGAAGGTACTAAAGCACCCTAGTAGCTACTATATATCCTATTGACCGGTAAAGCTATCCAAACTAAGTTATCATACTTTTATGGGTTATCACCATGTTTTGTTATGTTTCACATGCTTAAAGTGATTTATGTACATTTTTTAAGGTATTTAGCAAACAAATGGCTAGATGAGGTAACTAAGATTCTTTTTAATATGTTTCCCTCACATATGTTATTCATCATCCATCATAGGCATATTCATCATCGTACTTGCATTATCTTTCATGCATTATCAACATTGCAACCATATTACATTGTAGTCACATTAAATCACCATCTTATTTTATTCAATTCTTATTTTTATTTAAAAATAATTTTCCTCATCTTTCATTTCCAGTGATTGCTTAAGGCACCTACATTCCCTTTTTTAGTGAATACTCTAAGCACCCATATTTTTATCTTTAAACTATTAGGCTACCATATAGCTTTTATTCCATATCATATATACTTAAAGCAAATATTTTCTCATTGTACATCATCTTAAACATACTTATATGCATATTCATTTTATAGCTAAACATCTCATCTTAATGTTCCATATATGCATACATATTTACATAGCTCATACATAACTATGCCATACTATAACATACATTACTTTCATGAATCATTTTAAGCAATACCATAACTTGCTACAATATGGAATTATCATAACACATATATTGTGTCCATTTATCCTACCTTAATAATTTCAGTCATCTTACATAAACATCATAAACCGCAGTAATCATGTATTATGTAATTTTAACAAATTTACATATTTACATACAATGCATATCATAATTCATAGGTACTACTTAACATTTATGTTAATATAAACATTAACCATCCATCCCTTTTCTAAAACCACACATATATATTTCATTTCTTTATATGGCCAATAATAAGTATTCTTACAACATTATTACTCTACCAATTTTAATTACATGTTGTTATCCATAAACACTTGCATTTAATGCATTCAACATGCACACTGTTATGATATAACACACTGATTAATCACTTACTCTATTGAATACACTTGCATCCTTTTCTTCTTAGTATTTCATTTTTATTGCCATTATTTATCTAAGTTTCCTTCTTATGTTATATATCACTCTTATTTCTCAAATGTACTCATGTCAATCATATGCATCTACACCAACAATATAACTAAAGTTTTGACCCATGTATCCATAAAACCTAATCTCATGTTATCATACTTTATGTAAGAAAACCACATATATTTACATCAATGATTTTATATAAAATCATCATCTATATTCCTTTTTCTTATCTTTTATGCAAAACTCATTTTTATATTATGTCACATTATACTTTTTAGGCTCTTAACCCATTACATATGCATGTTCTAATTTCTACAAATCAAGCTTATATATCCCTATATATTATTCAATATCTCATTCCTTTATGTATATGTACTTATATCTTACTCTTAACTACTTTAACATTTCATAACATCATTTCATATCATTAACACCTAATTATTCCTTCTATCTATCCCATTCAACCTAACCTACCATTACTCTATAAGGTCTCTATTTCATTACATATCATAATACGAACATATGTTTAGCATAGTTTAACTACCATTGAATGCATAAACCTTATTTTACATAACTATATTTACACTACAAACATTTATCCTCACACTTAGACATATGCATACACACTTTGAGGATGTAAACATGCTTTAAAACTTATTATTGATAGATACACATACCATTATGTTTTGATCACCTCTTCAATCCTCAATTGGCCTTTATCCATGTCTTTTTCTCTCTTTTCCCTAATCACATAATGGGTACTTACATCCAAAAAACCATAGAAAATTACATAAATTCTCAATTATCAAATTAAACATAATTAACTCTTATTGGCATCTAAATAAACTTAGGAAAATTTAAAATATTTGAAATAATCACTTACCCTTTATAAGGTTAGTATTCACCAAACACCCAAATTCTTCAATACTCTAAATTACTTAATTATCTCTTAATTTCCCTCTACAATCCTACATTAAATAGCCTTATTTATTAATTAGAGGTGGAGTTTAAAAATGACCTTAGAAGAAGATGATGATAAAGAGAGAAGGTGTTGGCAAAATAAGAAGAAGAAGGCTGGAAAAATATGTCTTCTATAATTTATGCTCTTTAATTATTTCATCAACTATCATTTATAATAATCCCAAATAATTATACATATTATTCTTTAAAAGTCCTAAAAAAATCAAACTCAAAAGCCTCAAAAATCTAATTAAAATCGATGCTTTAAACTTTGTTCGATTTTTATAAAATACTTTTTGATGTTAAAAAATTCCAAATTCCTATCTCATCATACTTCTTAGGATATTTGACTCTTAGGATGTTGTATTTGTAGTTCCATCTGGCATAAAAAAAATTATTTTACGGTTTAGCATTAATTCCATCATTATTCATAAAACATTATTGTAAACAATTCACTATTGTTTTCAACAAGCTTAATGACTTCATTTCCATTTCAAATATTGCCCAATAATGTTTTATAAATAATGCTTTCATTTTGTAACATTAGTATAACCAAGTTCTCAAGAAATGCTATTCATAATCATACTTGTTATTACTCATTAAGTGTGACACCTCTCACTCTACTCAGTCGCTTTATTTGAATAAGAAATAGGATATCATGACACCTCCTACCCGAACCAATGCCTAACCAAATAAGAGATGGCACATTAACTAGCTTCACAATTATCTCTCTATCCCTCTATTGTATACTTATATCATAAGTATCTAGGGTCTATGTGTAGGGTTAAAACCTGTGTTATGAACATAAGTGCTAAGGATCCTACTATTTCATTCTGACAAAAATCTAGTAGCATAACGGCTATTTGATGGCATATCCCAAAACTTACCTATGAAAATAGCACTTCTATAACAATTACAAACTTCATCTCCGTTATATGGATTCTTCTGACCCTCTAACATCATCATTACACAATAGCATATATAGCAACATCAATCAAAAGATCCAGCATAGCTAGGATATCATAAGATCTCAGTGTCATATACTACATTAATTATATAAGAGTACTGTATATTAATTTAGAGTTACATAATTAGTATATTTGATAACCTATATATACATGATATTAAACTTAACCCATACCTCACATATATACATATGAGTGCCATTACCTTATTTATATCACACAAAAAGGTGTATAAGATTATACCAACTGATGAGTTGTTTGGGATACACTACTTCCTTAAGGCTAATCTAAAAGCTAAAACTATCTACAACCTATGCATCGAGAAGCACAATGTGCTAAATAAAATGCTCAGTGGTGTATTTAATAAAATATGCACTCATAAATACATGTATTTATGATTTATATGCCCTTTGAATGCAATTATGTCATTTAACACCTATGTTTATTCTATACTTATATTATTATTAGTTAACTAATTTAGATTTTTATCTTATTATTGATTATATACTTTTATGGACTTATGCATGCTTAACTCATTCTTATATGTATATCCATCTTTATTTAGTTATATATTCATTAACTAAGTTCATTATGGTGGTGAGGCTAAGTCCTATGCTATTTGCCTCATTGTTACCCATAATTGTTTATTTCTTTATCTTATGACTATGTGTTGCATTTATGTCATTTTCATTTTTAGCCTATATTTGGAAGACACTTATCCAAGTAGTAGATATCAGGATCACAATATGCCATGGTCAACATTTTGGACCTTCATGCTACTGCACTACTGATAATGTCTAGTGGTCATATTAAACCTCTCGGTAGCTGCATCCACTCGAGATTATTTGAGATGGTTTTGTCAAACTTCCCCGTAGCTGCGCCAATATCAAATAATCATATCATATATATAAGATCAATATGGCCAATATACAAATGTGCAATTATCCTACTAAATCACTTACCGACTACACTTGTATAAGTATATGTGTAGTGGTTCTATCAAACCTCCTCGCGATTGCATTTGTATAATATATATTCAATGACACCAGTATCAAAATCATCAGTATAATATATATTCAAAATCACCAGTATCAATGACACCAGAGTGTCTAGTAGCTATTACATCCCTTAGTTGATCGATCAACCTATCTAATAAGCTATCTCACCTATATGGGCTATTCTCTTTCCTGTCTTATTATTTATTATTTACATTATTCATATTTTTAGTCTTATGGTTAAATTGATACATGTATTTACTTGATATCACTTGTCAACATTAACTCATGGGTCTTATTTTATGAGTTTTATTACATACATTACCATTTCCTATCACAAGGGTCATACCACCATTACATTATGTATATTGTCATCCATCATTAATTATTCATATACCATTCATTTCCATTATTGTGTTATCACTCATTGTCCCTAATATGCATGTGGACACACATATTATCCTTTACATATGTTACCACACATACATGTATTTTTTTTTTTGCAACACACATACATCATTTCATATGGTCAAGAATACACATTCTTAGTACAATTTATGAACAATCATTTTAAGCCACTACATTGCAATTATCATCCCTTATACAACAACTTAGAAAATTTCTATGATGTCCCTAAAATTCCATATTACATTCATTATTTTCAATCATTTGTATTTAGCTAATTTTTCCTCTATTTTTCATTTAATTAAGTTCATCAACATTCATTAGCCCTTAAAAATCCCTAGGAAATAAAATTTAGGGTTATCCTAACCCCTAAATGCATGAAACCCTAAATGTATATCAATATGAAAATTTTACAAATCAAACTTAGAGCCATATATTTTATCAAATACACTTATAGAGACATTCCACAACATCCCAAGATCAATTTCACTGCTTCTCTTTACCTCAATTCTCGTTTCACTTAGTGTTCTCAAAATTCCATAATAGGTCACAAATTAGAAAAATTCAAATAAAAATATATGCATATCCAAATTCAAAAAAATAACCATAACCATAATCTAGAGTGCCTCTAGTTACCTAGAAAAATAATCAGGAATCAATTCAAGGCCCAGTTTAATTTAAGGGTTTAAAACCCTAAACATTAAATTCTCTAAATTCCTCTTAAAATAACCTTTTCTTGTAAAATTAAGGCTAGAATCGAATTCTAGATGTTGAAAGGATTAATTTTTTATATACATGGAGGGATTTTTGGATGAAATGAGTGAGGAATGAAGAAAAGAAATGGGAGGAGAGAGAAAGAGCTAATAGCATCAAGTTAGGCTTGTGGGAGGAGGAGGAGGGCTTATTTCTTATGCTACATATGCATACACACAACCACTATTTTATATTAAGATAATAGGTAGTCCCAATCACATTGCATGGCAATGAGATAGCCATGATTAATCCTATATATATTTTAAGCTTTAAAAATGTATAATAAATCTTAAAGGATTCCAAAAATTATGCTTTTAATGCCAAAAAAATAATGAATTTCTAAATTAAGGGACCCTTAAAATCTTGAGCTCAAATTCTAAAGGGAACTATATAAACTATTCGCTCTTGTAATTAAGAAATTTCGATTAAATATCAATAGACCTTAAAAAATTCCAATTCCAACACCATTAAAATGTTAGAATTTTTGAGCTTGAGGGTATGCTATTTTAAGTCAATCCGAGCACATACCAAGCGTTTGCTGACATGATGTAAACTAAGGTCACCATTCACTCGATATCGATGTAAAATAATTTATTAATTCAATGAAAAGTGTTAATTAATTCATTTTCATTATTATTTTACATATCAAAGTTTTTTTTGACTAGTACTCCCCTATAGCTTCTTCAGTATGACCTAGTTACTTGAGAGACACTATTCATGCCATGAGAAGTACTATTCACGAAACTAGGATTTGTAGGCATTATATTAAGAATCCAAACATCCTTACTTTCTTACCAAACTACATTTATCACCTATTTATAACATAAACTCTTGATAAATAAGAAAACTTGTTCACTACATGACAATCACTATTCAAAACCTCGAGATTCACTATTCATGAATCTCAAGATTTTTTAGCATTACATTTCTTCCCTTTTAAAAGAATTTCATCCATGAAATTCCTAAGCACCCATTATATATTATAACATCAATTTACATTTTTATTTTATTCGACTCGTTTTACATGCTTTTGTATAAATCTCCTTATTGATTTACTCAACATAGCATAACTTCTCTTATCTTTATATCATTTGACATTTAGGCTTATCTCTTTTAGTTTTTTTAGCAACTTAACTATTTATACTTTTATTGCTTCCCCTCATAGATATTTTGTAGGAGTCTATAATACATATACATCTATCACTAAAAATCTTCTTTGTTATCCTTTTACACATGATACATTCATTATAGCTTATCATGTAACGGCTGTAAGTCGATGCTTCATCAATAGTGCCACTAAGGCTAAAAAGTGTTCTAGGAGTGTTGAGTCACCTTCTCAAGGCTCAACGTAGGGGTATTAATCATTAAACTTTAAGGGGCCTTAAAATGATGAAATTGACTTAATTTAAAGATTTAATAGAACTAATAAATTATTTTAGATTATGATCTAGTGGGCCATAGAGTCAAATGTAGTAAGGCTAAGAATGGCTTGGGATGTACCCGGACAGACCTAAAAATGCCATACCTTGAAGCGTAAAAATTCCCCTAAGTCTATTGTTGAAAGAATTTTTTAATTCAGAGGCCGTTTGTAAATTTTCTTAATTTAGAGGTCTTATGCATAAATCGAGGCAATTAGTTAACTATCCTATTGGTGGAATTTGGCTATAAAATTTTGTAAGCCTCTAAATTACACAAATTAAGGATTTTAAAAACAAACACAATGATTTATAAAAGGCCTATGTGGTTATTAAAAATTTCCAAAAGTTTCTACTAAAATTGAGCTTTTTCAATATGTTTAGGTAGTATATGACCCCACTGTGCCACCTTAGCATCTATATAACTCCTTTGTGAAACCTAAGTGGCCATATGGCCATTGCCATTCACCACCCCATTTCTTCCTCTTTTTTCTTCCTTCACCATCTCGAAGACATTCTTTCTTACCATCCATCATTTTTACTTCATTTTGTAAGCTTTTCTCTTTATAACTGCCATAAAAATCATGTTCATATGTTAAGAATTAATTTGTGAAGTAATTAGGAGCCATAGGAGTCCTTAAAGCTCAAAGAACTTTAAAGACTTTCAAGTGTTCACACAAAGGGTGCTTAAAAACAAACTTTCGATATATCAGTGATTTCATCCTTTTTAAGTTATTTCCTAGAGGATTTGCTGATTTTATGAATGTCTATATACCTGGAATTTGATTTAGGGACTTGTGTGATTTTTCAAGGATATTTGAATATGAAGTGGCATGAATGGAAGCTAAGGCAAAGTGAGGTGTGCTTTGGTCTCTTTCAAGCATGAAGTAAAGAATCCATCCCCTTTTTTAGTGAGGTATGTGAATTTAGAGCATTTTACTTATGCCTTCATCATTTCCCATGGCTTGTGTGTGGATATTATACATGTAATATATGGCTTTATTGCCTAAAGCTTTCATTTGGATGATGTGAACTTGTAACTAGTCTATTTAGGCATGTTGTAAATGGTTTAAGTGATGAGTTTGGAAAAAAAATGAATTGAATGTGATGGCCACGAATTAGTCATAAGGGTGTACGCCTATAAGTGTGAAGATATGGCCTAATTTAGGTATGAAATGGATGATTTGTCTATGTGTAATTATTGTCATAATGGATTATGTGTATGTGTGGTGAGTTAGGTAAAGAATAAAAGGCTTAGTATAGATTCCATGAATTGGTTATGAGGGACTTTAGATAGTAAGGCATGTGTTGATATGTTAGCATTGTCTATAAGTTAGAAAATGGCATGTTAGGTAAGGACTTCTATGTGTGTGTGGTGAATTAGGTGAAAACATGCATGTGGTGTGTAATCTAGGCTTAGCCGAACATGTATAAGGCTTAACATGTGTGTGATTTGCATGGTAATGGCCTTAAATGTGTGTAAACATACTTGTGTGATGTTAAAACATGTGTATGCATGATTGAATATGGATAAAGGCATGGGTACAACAAATTGGCAACATTGGTCAAGAGCTATGCAAGGCTAAAATGGTATGGAAATGACGTGTGACTTGGCATATACATGTGTTTGGTATAGTAAGACATATTTGGCATGACTTTTGCAATGTGTATATGGAATGACTTAAAAGAATACGCATGAGCAGTAAGGCACGAAATGTATATAATATAAGGTACCTTTTAAGGTTAGAAAATGGTCAAAAAGGGGATTTGAAATTGGCATGTAATAGCTTGGTAAAAATGACCTTAAAATGAACAAGTTTTGATGTGAAAATGGTATTTTATTTTGAGACAATTTGTATTATTTAGGGAAATAAAATAGAAGCCATTTATATCACAATTAGACATATATAAATGAGATTGGCTTTAGGACTATGAAAGTGTATGATAATGAGTCCAAACAACATTAAAAAATGGCTTGAAAAGAACCAAAAATGAAATTAAAATGGCCATTGTAAAGTTGTAAATTGACCTATAACTTTCCCATAAAAATGAATTTTGGGATTATATTAAAAATAACTACTTAACATGTGTGTAAATGAGTGAAAATGATGAGTTAGGATAAACATAATATGACTTTAATTATGGCTATGAATATGCTTTAAAATATTTTAGAAAATTGACTCGTAATTGTCCGGTGTAATTATCCAGGTTAAAAATTGACTGTCTGATAAAAATTATAATTATTTATTTTTCAACTTGGAATATTATGAAAAGATGATCTTTAAACAAATAAACTTAAAATGAAATCAAATGGCCCATTAGTTAGACACCCACTAGATGTGTTGACCGATCAACTTAGGGATTAATAGCTGCTAAATTGTTTATTTATCAGACTAGGTCAAAGTAGCAGTCGAGGTTCATAATTAAGCAACTACACTAGTCTGCAGGGTAGACCACTATATTGCTAGCATTTTTGTTTATATATAAAACTAGGCCAATGTAGCGGCAAAGGTCCCTAGAGGGTCCACTGTACTAGTCTACTAGGCAGACCTGGATTAATCATTTGACATGATAAGTTGCCATTAAGAGGTTTGTGGACTGATCCTTATGTATAGTAGCTCATTACTTTGCCCTTTAGGAGGTTCCTATTAACTGATTCTTATGGCTGTATGAGGCTGGTGTAGTAATCAGGGTCCAAAATATAGGCCACTACACATTTTTTTAGTTCCTTCTTGGTCTAGTGTCTATAAAAGTCATCTACCTAGTTGGGCTTATGAAATGGAGTTAAAGTAAAATAAAATACAAGTCTATAATGATTGATGATAATTTATAATGATAAATTTAATAAGTAAAACACATTAGCATTTTGGTAATTTTAAAGGAACATGGCATACCATTTCAATGGCATTAGTCACTTGGCATTTCACCCACACACTACATCTAGTCTCTTATTTTATGTTAGCATGTGTGTGTTAATGTATGTGGCATGTTTTAAATGGTTTAAACTCACCACTGATTTTTATACTCAATGTACCTGTGTTGTGGTGTATAGGTAGCAAGGACAAGCAAACTAGCCTCAATGATTATACGGTGTAGCAATACCAATGTTGAAGGGTAAATAGAGTTGTTTTTTTCAGTAGTGGGGCTCATGTAAATTCTATAGGTATGGGTTAACATGTTTTGGGGCTACTATGTCATTATATAAAACATGGATTTTATGTATATAAATAGGTGTTTGTTTGTTTGGGTTGCTCGAGGTTTTGATAACTAGGGGCTTAAGGCCCTATGCATTTGTGATTTTAATATAGGTTTAATGTGTGCTAATGTTGACTAAGGGACTAGAAGGATTCAGATGGTGGTTGAATGGAATGATTGTCTATAGAAGTGCTTTTAACAAGTGAATAAAATTTTAGTATATCACCTAGGTAGCTATTGTGCTGCCTAATTTTTTATAACTTGCAATGTGTCTATAAATGGGTTTTCTAAGTTTGTCAAACCATATATGAACTTGGTTAAGGATTAGACTTGAAATCTAAGTAATACTTAATAGAGTTATAGAATAGTCTATAAGTGTTAAAGGGGTTTACCTTTGGAGAAATTCTTAGATGGGTGACCTAGCAGGAAGTGCATCGCCTTTCAAGTTTCTTTAGAAATTAGGTAAGAGGTGTCACATTTGGTGGTATCAAAGCCTAGGTTTAATGTTCCTAAGTAGTTTACATGAGTGCCAAAGTCTAGGATTGGTTATGCTGTTATGCTACACTATACAGAGGCTAATAATTTTTATGATTTCTGTAGTAATTCAAGATGGTTGATATACTACCAGAGGAAAGAGTAGAGGAAGTGGCCAATTATGCTCTAACCACAATATGGGGGGTAGATATAGTGATGCTGCATATAAGCCACAACCTTAGGCATTGCCATAGGTAGAAGTATCTTTAGATTTGTTACAATAGATAGCTAATTTGTTGAGACACACCTCTACAACTATTATTCCACCTCCACCTCCTCTACCAACTTAAGTACCTCTATCACCACTAGCTCATATAGAGAATACCCCACTGGAAAGAATAAAAATTATAGGAGTTGTGGATTTTCTAGGTATGGAGGAGGATGATTCAGCATGAGTGGAGTACTGGTCGAAAAGGACCTTTGGGATTTTGGAATAACTGGAGTGTTCAGAAAAAGATAGTCTAAAGTGTACAACTTCCCTCCTCTAAGGAGAAGCATAACACTAGTGGGATACTATTAGAAAGAGAAAGGTAGTGACAAATCTAACGTGAGAGTTTTTCTTGAAAAAATTCAAAGAGAGGTATATCCCTAAGTCTTACAATGATAAGAGGAGGCAAGAGTTCCTAGATTTAAACTAGGGTAGAAGGACAATGGCTGAATATAAGAAGGATTTTACCCAATTGATCTGATATGTAGAGGAGTTCATTCCCAATGAAAAGGATAAGTGTAAGAGATTTTTGAAAGGGTTAAATATGGAGTTGAGGATGCAGATAGCAAACCTAAAGGTAATAGACTTCATTATATTAGTGGCATTTGCCTATGACATGGAGGAGATAGTACAAGAAAAGAGAGACTTCTTTTTGAGAAAGAGATAGTTTATTATAGGGCAGTCTAGTGTAGCCCCAAGTGATAGTAAGAGAAGAAGAGAAACACCATCTTAGTCTCAATCACTGCATTAGGCACAAAGATAGAAATAGTCTTAGAGAATTAGGCAAGCTTCCACAACTAGACCTTGACTACCACCTAAAGCTGCTACTACTATCGGTTTATCTAATAACAAAAATGGACCCTTGACTTGCAAAACTTGTTACAAGAGGCACTAAGGGTAGCGTAGGTTAGGTAGAAGGGGAGAGTGCTTTACTTGTGGTGCCAGGGACCACTATTAGAGATAATGTCCTTAGAGACAGCCTAAGGGTGCTAATATTCGGGCATCTAAGGTTACACCTCAGAACAGAGGTCAGAGGTAGAGTATAAGGGATTAACCTAGTCCTAATCAAGGTACTAGATCAAAAGCCTATGCCCTAGCTAGACAGTATGCTATCAAAGGCAATGAAAAGGCAGTAGTACTAGATGTCATAACTAGTACTTTTTATTTATTTAATGTTCCAATTTTGGATTTGGTAGACCCAAGACCCACACATTTATATGTATGCACCATATTGGCACATGGTAAAGGACTGTAATCTAAGTATGTGAACATAGATATATAAGTCAGTAGTCCAATAAGAAAGAGTGTAAATGTGAACAAGGTATAAAGATAATGTCCTTTAGTGATCTAAGAATGTATGTTTCTTATTTATTTGATTAAATTACCTTTTCATGAGTTTTTTGTGATTCTAGGAATGGACTACTTATCTGAACATCAAGTTATACTTGACTATAAAATAAGAGGCAGACCCTCGAGACTCTAGAAGGATAAACAATGATAGTTATGGGTTTGAGAAACTATAAGTTACAACAAGAAAACTCATCCAAAAAAGGTGCAAAGCTTACTTAGCATATGTTGTTGACACTGATGCTTCCACCCTAATACTTGAACAAATTCCAATTGTGCCTGAGTTTTTTAAAGTGTTCTCTAATGAGTTGCTAGGTTTGCCTCTACAGCAGGAGCTTGATTTTGAAATTGAGGTGTATCTTAGTACAACTCTTATTTTTATTATTCTTTCTCGAATTGCACCTAATTAATTGAAAGAATTAAAGGTGCAATTGCAAGAACTTTTAGATAAGGGTTTCATCAGACCTAGTATTTCACCCTAGGAGCACCTATTTTATTTGTATAAAAGAAAGATGGCTCACTTCAAATGTGTGTTGATTACAGATAGTTGAACAAGGGTAGTGAAAAACAAGTATCATTTGCCCATAATAGATAACATCTTTGATTAGTTGAGATGTGCGGGCATATTTTCTAAGATTGACTTAAAATCTGGATATCATCAGTTAAGAGTCAAGGAAGTTGATATTCCTAAGACTGCATTTAGAGCTATATATAAGCATTATGAGTTGTTAGTGATGCCATTTGGTCTCACAAATGGCCAGACAGCCTTCATTGATTTAATGAACGTAAAATTTTATCCTTACATAGATTAGTTTATGGTGGTATTTATTGATAATATTTAGGTATACCCTAAGACCAGGGAGAAATATGAACAACATCTTAGGGTTGTGTTACAGATTCTGAGAGAGAAACAAATATATGCCAAGCTAAGTAAGTGTGAATTCTAGTTGACTGTAGTAGCTTTTTTGGGACACATAATGTCAACAGAAGGCATTAGAGTAGACCCCAGCAAGGTCAAGGCAGTGTTAAAGTGGGAACCTCTAAGGAATGTGACAGAGATATAAAGTTTCTTAGGGTTAGCTGGGTACTACAGGAGGCTTATGAAAGGATTTTCCCTAATTGTAGCTCCTTTGACTAAAGTGATTAGGAAGAATGTAAAATTTGAGTGGGATGACAAATGTTAAGACAGTTTTGAGACATTGAAAATATGTTGATAAAAGCTCCCATCATGATTCAACCTGAACAGGGTGAGGACTTTGTAGTGTATAATAATGCCTCACTTAATGGCTTAGGTTATGTGTTGATACAAGAAAAAAAGGTAGTAGCTTATACTTTAAGATATTTAAAACCACATGAGAGGAATTATCCTACTTTTGACTTAGAGCTAGTTGCCATTGTATTTGCTTTGAAAATTTGGAGGCACTATTTGTATAGTGAGAAATGTTACATCTACATAAACCACAAGAGTCTAAAATACCTCCTAACATTGAAAGAATTGAACTTGAGGTAGAGAAGATGGTTAGAGCTGATTAAAGATTATGACTATTGAATAGATTACCACCTAGGGAAAGCTAATATGGTGTCAAATGCTTTGAGTAAGAAATTCATGGTGACTTTGAGATCTATGAATGCTAGCTTGTAGTACACCAAGGAGAATATTGTGTTGGCTAAGTTATAAAGTAAACCAAATTTTAGACAATAGATAAAAGGAGGCACAGGGTAGAGATGAGTCATTAATATAGCTGATAAGTAAAGTCTAATAGAGGAAGGCATCGGGATTTGACTTAACTGAATATGGATAACTATATTATCAAGGAAAGTTACGTCTGCCTAATACAGATGACCTGAGGTGATTATGCTGAAGGAGGCATATGAAGCTCTTTATTCTATTCACCCTAGTAGTACTAAGATGTATTTAGACCTAAAGCCTTAATATTAGTGGTCAAGTATAAAGAGAGATGTGGCAAAGTATATTGCTAGATGTTTGACATGCCAGTAGGTAAAAGCTGAAAATCAATTCCTTCTGGACTGCTACATCCTATAGCAATACTAGAATGGAAGTGAGAAAAGGTGACAATAGATTTTGTAATAGGATTGCCTATGACCAGAGGTAAATGTGATGCTATAAGCATGATTGTTGATAGGCTAACTAAGACAGCTCACTTTATCCCTATTAGAATGGACTACTCACTAGAAAAGTTGGCTAAACTATACATTGATAAGGTTGTCAGACTTCATGGTATACCTATGGCAATTATTTTTTATAAGGATCCTTGATTCACTTCTAGGTTGTAAAAGAAGTTACATGAAGCCTTAGGCAGTAAATTGACCAACAATACAACCTTTCATCCTCAGACAGATGGACAATCAGAAATGGTGAAACAAGTGCTTGAGGATATGTTGTGTAGCTATGCCATTGAATTTAAAGGCAGTTGGCATTAATATTTGTCTCTAGCTGAGTTTCCCTATAATAATAGCTGTCAAACAAGTTTAGGCATGGCTTTATATGAATCATTATATGGTAAAAGGTGTAGAACTCCTTTGTGTTGGAGTGAGATTAGGAATAATAAGATATGAAAAGTTAATCTTTTTAGAAATACAAAGGAACAGGCTAACGTAATCAGAGAAAGATTGAAAGTTGCAACAAATAGGCAAAAATCCTATGCTGATCTAAAGTAGAGGGATATTGAATATGATGTTGGTGAGAAAGTATTCTTAATGGTGTCTTCATGGAAGAATGTCCTTAGATTTGAAAAAAAGGGGAAGTTAAGCTCCTGATTCATTGGACCATACGAAAATCACAGAAATAGTGGGACCTCTAGCATATAGGCTAGCTTTGCCATCTGAATTGTCATAGATTTATGATGTGTTTCATGTCTCAATGTTGAGGTGATACAAGCAGATCCCTCCTACATAGTTCTAATAATAGATGTTGAAATATAACCAGACTTGAGCTACAAAGAATAACCAATACAGATACTAGCTAGAGAAGTGAAGTAGTTGAGGAATAAAGCCACACATTTAGTTAAAGTCCCCTAGAGGCATCACAATGTAAAAGAAGATACATGGGATCCAAAAGAGTAGATGATGGCTTAGTATCGACACCTATTCACTCCATGTAATTTTGAGGAAGAAATTTCATAAGAGGGAAAGAGATGTAGCGCCTGTAAGTTAAGGCTTTATAAATAGTACCATTGAGGTCAAAAAGTGCTCCTAGAGTGCCAGGTCACATTCACGAGGCTTGAGGCAGGGGTACTAGTCATGAAACTTCGAGGGGCCTTAAAATGATGAAATTGACTTAATTTAATGATTTAGTAGAAACAATAAATTATTTTAGGATATAATCTATTAGGTTTAGGCTCAGATGGACTCAAGCAAAGAATGACTCGAGATGTGCTCGGACAAACCTAAAAATGCCATACACAAAAGGTTAAAAATTCCCCTAAGTATATTGGTGAAAGAATTTTTGAATTATGAGGTCACTTGTAAATTTTCTTAATTTTCATATTTTATACGTAAATCGAGGTAGTTAGTTAACTATCCTGTCAGTGGAATTTGGCCATGAAATTTTACAAGCCTCTAAATAGGACTAATTAAGGATTTTTAAAATAAACGCAATAATTTTTAGAGTCCTGTGTGATATTAAAAAATTGCCCAAAATTTTTGCCAAAATCGAGCTTTTTGGGATGCTCAGGTGGCATGTGACCCCACTTATGCCACCTCAGCATCTATATAACCCCTTTTGTGACACTTAAGTGGCCACATGGCTAATGCCACTCACCACCCCATTTGTTCTTCTTTTTTGTTCCACCACCATCTTGACGTCATTCTCCCTCACCATCCACCATTTTTGCTTCATTTTGTAAGCTTTTCTCTTTCCAATAGTGACCATAAATCATGTTTAATTATTGAAAATTAATTTGTGAAGGAATTGGGAGCCATAGAAGTCCTTAAAGCTCAAAGAAATTCAAGGACTTT
>CANXYI010497187.1:0-14597 GCA_948208565.1 Hura crepitans
CTCTCAACATATTCTCTCAATTCCTTTGGCAAGCAAAAATTCATCAAGGTAAAATCATTAATCCTTTTTTATCTTTTCATCATATTTTGCTGAAAATTGTGATTTTTTGATTGTTTTCTTCTACTATCCATGTGAAGGGGAAGAATGAGGTGAATCCTCTAAGGCAAAAGTAAGAGGAAAACATGTTTTAGAGGCTTGAATCAATTTTCTCTACATCTCTACACGATTTCTAATGTTTGTGCATAAACAATTTCATGGTTATTCACTTTAATTTAATAGAAATATATTTTAGGGTTCATAATTTCTATTTTTTACATTTTTTATCAATTGATGATGAATTATGGGTTATTTTAAGTGTATTTGATGTGAATTTAATGAGAATTATGCTCTATAATTCGTTGTAATATGCATGATTGAATTGGTGTTGAAGATTGCATGGGTTAGGTTTGAAATCAAATAGATTTTCTACAAAAATCGCAATAATTTGCATTGGTTGCTGCTAAAAAAAAGGCCTTTCTATGACCTTTTATAGGTTATGCCTATAGCCCCTCTAGGCCAAAATATAGGCTTCTGGCATTTTAAGGGGGTCACAGCCATGACCCACAAAGGGGTGATGCCTGTGACCCATTTTGACCACTAGTAACAACATAGTATTTTCTTCATAACTTTTTTGATTCTTAACGAAATTTTGAACCATTTTCAACACTAATTTTGTCATGATTTTAAGCATCTTATAACCATCATTTGGGCATATTTTTAAGAGTTTATTAAAGGGTTTTAGGACTTGGAATGTGAGTCTATTTTCTTTTATGCTTGAGGTACAAAGCACTATGATATTAATGAAATTCAAGTTGAACTTCATATACCATGTGCATGTGAATGAACCTTAATTATAAGCCCAATATTTTGAGTATTTTATGTTGTCCTGATGTAACTATAAAAGGCATGTAATAACAAGTAAGAGAACTCAGTATATGTGAACAAAGATAAATATGTGTACAAAGATAGTATATGTGAAATTTTCTAAAGGATTGTTACATGCTTTCAAAGGGCACTTATAAGGCACCTTTGACAAACATTTTACAATGAATATTAACATGATTTTGACATATTTTTTACATCATTTTAGGATGATTTCAAGGATGATCTTGTGAATTGCTTATAAATACATATATATGTGATACCATCAATTGTCCTTATGAGATACCTTTGTGAACAAGCATAGTTGTGTTACTTATGAATCATGTTGTAATTTCTATGAACCTTGTGTCAGTGAATAAGCTTTGTATATAGGTTTAAACATGGTTTTACATGTGATATCTCTCATAGCTATATGATATGATAAGTGAATAGCATGTAAGTGGACTCTATAAATATGAGTATGAGATAACCAAAGTATACACATGAGTTTTATGTGTTCTTGAGGTTTTCAAACCTCCTTGATAAATGAGCATACATGAAATCTAAATGATTAAATCTAATATAAGTGATATATGAGATGGCCTAATTGTGGCATAATGAATAAACAATAAATGAACTTAGTAATATAAAACTTAAATGCCCAGGTATTGCTAGATTTGCTTTAGTGTTAGGATAGTTGGCATGCAAATAGGGATTAGTAGTACTGCATATTTTTGTCTATTGCCTTGATGGCAAACTTTTCTAGTAGGTGCAGCTACATAAGGTGAGAGATCACTGCACAAACTTTTAACTCTGTATATATGGGTACAGCCATCGGGTCCTAATAGAGGGCACTGTACAACTCTATATATGTGTATATAGGTATAGCCACTGAGTCCATGTGGAGGACACTGTATAACTCTATATATGTGTATGTATAGCCTCCAAGTGCATGTGGAGGACACTATACAACTGTATTGTCAGTATGACCATATAAGCCAGAGGCATCTGTATAGCCCATTATCTAGTCTTGTGAGTCTATTGCACATTTTGCTAATAATATGACAAATAAACAATGTTAATATGAACATGACCTAAGTGATTCATAATCAAGACAATTAAGACATGGACATGTAAAGTGACATATTATATATCCATTTCTCATGAATAAGAGATATGCATGATATTGTTATATATGGTTTGACTTTTAACTTGTAATAGTATATAATATGTCCACCCATAAGGTAAGTGAGGTAAGTGCATGCATATTATGAGTATGATCTATATAAGATGTGAATGTTATAATACATGAATGATGTGATTATATGATTTCATATAATGTTACATGCTTTTATGTGATTCGTGTTAACCATGCTGGTTTATGTACCACTAAGCAAATTTTGCTTAGCATGTTGGTTTTTTCCATGAATAAGTTAATTTTGGGGCGTAACAAAGAATGCATTGCAAAGGGATTAGCAACTACTAGCATTTATGCATTTCATGTTTTAACTTCCATTTTAAAACTTGGTTTTTATTCATTTTCTTTTCAATACATTCATTTGAAAGGTTGTAATAAAGGTTTACTTTTGCCTAAATAATGTGAGGCCTTTTAGATATTGTACGATGAATAGTTTTCATTTAACTTATGATTTATTTAGGTTCTTGTGAATGCTACACTAAGATATGGATGTGACATGTTTTAAGCTTTATATAAATGTTTTAAAAGTTATGTGATCAGTTTAGATACTATAGCATGGCATGTGGCACCCCTACATTTGACGACTCTAATCGTTAGGTGGAGGGGCATCACATTATACTTCAGTGTTTGACATGCCATAAGACATAAGGGAGAGTGCTAGAAGAACAAGTTAGGAGTATGCTTTAGGTGTGGTTCATCATATCACTTTCTTAAAGACTATCTAAGGGGATTAAGTGCTCAATAAAAATCTACACTTACTTCTACCTAAGGTCAGAGAAGAGACTAAGATTACAAGAGAGATAAGACAAAGAGAGCTCAAAAAGGTAGATAAAAGTCTAGAGCAGAGCCTAGAGCACTAGCCAAAAAGTATGCTATATGAACCAAGGAAGAGATAGACTCTCTAAATGTCATTGCTAGTATCTTTCTTCTCTTTGACTCACTTATTTTCGTTTGATAGATCTGAGGTCTACACCTTCATATATATGTATTGCATGGGCATAAGATTGGGGGTTAGTTTTAGAGTTTCTTAACCTAGAGACCATGGTTAACAACCCTATAGGCCAACATGTGATAGTGAACAAGGTTTACAAAGAGTGTCATTTGACGGTACAAAGGCACAAGTTTTTAACTGACCTTATAGAGTTACCTTTTGATGAATTCAACTTAATCTTGGGTAAGGATTAGCTATCCAGGTATCAAGTGATTATGGATTGCAAGTAAAAAAGATTATCTCTTAAAACTTAAGTTGGGGTAGAGATTTTAGTTGTGGGTAAAAGAATAGATTTTCTCTTTAATGTTATCTCAGCTATTACAACTAAAAGGTTGATAAGAAAGGGTTTTCAAGCTTTTTTAGCTCATGTGTATGATTCACACGATGGAAAGTTGGATGTTAGTTTTATACCAGTAGTGTTAGAATATATAAATGTTTTCCCCAGAAAGTTACCCGATTTACCACCTAAATGAGAACTCAAGTTCAGTATTAAGGTTTTACCTAGCACTGCTCCAGTATTGATAGCTTATTATCAGATAGTTCCAATAAAGTTGAAAGAGTTGAAACTTTAATTGCAAGAATTTCTTGACAAGGGTTTCATAAGATCGAGCGTATCACTACAGGGAGTACCAATTTTATTTATGAAGAAAAAGGATGGCTCTTTGATTATGTGTGGATTACTAATAGCTAAATAAAGTAACATAAAGAATAAGTACCCTTTGCCACCAATTGTTGATTTGTTTGATTAGCTTAAATGAGCTGGGGTATTTTCTAAGATTGATATGAGATCCAAACATTACTAGTTGAGAGTTAAAGAGTCAGATGTGGCAAAGATTGCCTTCAGAACTCAATATAGCCATTATGAGCTTAGGTAATGCCATTTGGGCTTACGAAAGCTTTAGTAGCTTTCATGGACATGATAAACTATGTGTTTAGAAAGTATCTTGATCAATTTATAGTGGTTTTCATTGATGAAATTTTGGTTTAATCCAAGAGAAAAGAAGAGCATGAATAACATTTAAAGATAATTCTTTAGATTTTGAGAGAAGAGAAGCTTTATGCCAAGCTCAGCAAGTGTGAGTTCTTGCAAAGTAAGATGCCTTTTTTGGGACACATAGCTTTGATAAATGGTATTCAGGTTGATCCCAATAAGATTAAAGCTGTTATATAGTGGAAGCCACCTAAGAATACCATAAAGATCAGAAGTTTTCTATGTTTAACAGGGTATTATAGATGATTTGTCAAAGTTTTCTCTTTGAATGCAGCACCTATATCTCGTCTATTAAGAAAAGATGTAAAGTTTATGTGGGATGATAGATATCAAGAGTGCTTTGACTTGAAATATATATTGATAGAAGCTCTTGTTCTTGTATAACCAGTGATAGGGAAAGATTTTACCATCTATAGTGATACATCTCGCAATGGGTTAAGATGTGTTCTCATGTAAGAGGGTAAAGTTGTAGCTTATGCATCATGGTATGAAAAGAACTATCATACTCATGATTTAGAGTTAGCAGTGATTGTGTTTGCTCTGAAGATCTAGAGACACTATCTCTATAGAGAAAGGTGTTAATAGTCTGAAATATCTTCCTACATAGAAAGAGATGATTTAAGATAGAGATGCTGGATGGAATTGATTAAGAATTATAATTTCTTGATTGATTATCATATGAGAAAGGCCAATGTAGTGGTATATGCTCTTAGCAAAAAGTTTATGTTAGCTATGAATGCTACGAATGTCAGATTACAACTTAGAGGTGATAATGCTTTATTGGTAGAGATGTAAGTAAAACCAAGTTTGCTGCAACAAGTAAATGATTCTTAAAAGGATGATCATAAGATGATAAGTGTGATGGTTGTTTGTACTATCATGATAGGATCTATGTTCTAGATATAGAAGACCTGAAGAAATAGATTCTGCATGTAACACCCCCTACCTATTTTGTAAGAAAACAGGAAAATGACATTACTTCCCAGAGGTCACCCATCTTTGGATTTCCTCAAGCCACTTTTATTTAACTTCAACTAATGTTTATCCTATTCAGTGTGAAAATTTTACTTAATACAACCAATGATCTATGATACCCTTCTAAGGCATATGTCATTCATATGCCTGGTATTACATCTAGACACTAGACCAAACTATTGTCTATTACACTAATCCTCTTTACACTATAATTTATTTATTTTTTTTTATTTTTTTCTACCTTTTGACTCCCTAAACACAATATTAGCCGATGACCCACCGTAACATGCATGAGTGCCTCAATCCACTAAAACATATCAATTTTAAAGATCTCATCTTACTAAGACAGTCTTTGGCTATACTACAGGTCACCCTTACAACACCAGTCAAACCTATTACCTACACATTAGACAATCGATACGTTAAGTATACACTCACTGGTGAATTTACCAAATATGCATTGTATCATAAACTCATTTAGATACACAACCAAGCATTTAATAATAGATTAATTAATAATCATGCCACTACCCATTGACTTTCCCTATCTTATTCTTATACTCTCTATGACTATGCTACCTTTAGATATTAACTCGACGAATAACTACAATAGCACCAATTAAGAAATCTATCTGGGGAATACTCACAATTTGCTTATTTACCTTATTACATTTTATTAACCATTCACTCATGTTTATATCATTCATTTTATTTTTATTTCCATATTGTACTTGAGACTTTATATTTATGCCTTCACCAAATATTAATTTACAACCTAATGTTTATCTAGTTTAGATGATTTAATAGTTACTTCAACATTACTGAGTCAACCACACCATTGTCATCTTTATCATGCTGACACTTACTGTATTTAATGTCTTATTTCATTTATATAGCCCATTCTTTGGTTAGGTGTGAGGGTCTTACCCCTTTTTAACCTATCTATCTCTATATACTTCTATTGTCTATTTAATTTTACATGAGTCATTTACATTCTTTAAGGTTTATCCAAAAATTTATGTGTTTACTAGGTATCTTCTTATGGCTTATCTTTTATTACTGTTGACTTTATTCATAAGTTGTCTCAATTATTATTCTTAAAACCCCAGTTTTTTTATTTATATCATTAAGTCCATTTAAGTTCCTTAATTATTTCATTTAAAACCTCTAAAGTTTGGTAAAAACTCTAAACCACTAGATATCGAGAATCATGTTGTATGGTGGCCTCTATTTTGGGCCTCGATAGCTGCACCTACCTTATCCAAGAATTAGACAAATATCAGCCAGTACAGTGGCCCACATTTGGGACCTTAATGTCTGTACATGCCTTCCATATTATAGCAGGGATTAGTTCCTCAAAACCTCTAAATATTGGAGTGGCACATAGTAAGGATATGTTCGAGGACCTCCCAATATTTGTAAAAGGGGATAATAGGGATCAACCTTATGGGACCTCTTAATATCCTAAAACATCTCATTATACTTAACATATCTAGTGGATAGCAAGGATCAACCTGGTGGGACCTCCGAATATTCATAATCATCAAGTGGGTAGTAGGGATCAACCCGTAGAGCTCCTCATACCCAGAGTGTGCAGGCTTAAATAAATGCTCAGCGGCTGCACCCATAATACATAGGCTAAAATGTATTCAGATTCAGCCTTTAGCAGCTGCAAATCCTTAGTTGATCATTCACCCTATCCAGTGTGTACTCAACCAATAGCCAATATCCATATTATTTTTCTTTTACAATCATCCCACATTAGTTTCATTATCTGGGTATCCATAATGGGAACATCATCTTTATTTTGTTAATATGCTAGTTTATAATTTAAACATTTACTCAGTATTTTTCCACTTTCATTAGTCTTCTATATCCAAACTCATATTTCATTCTCCTCGTTAACATCATTCATTTCTCTTTTATCTCATTCCTCTATTTTATTCATGTTCCCTTTTCATCTATAAATGTACATATTTTGCTTTACCAAACTCTGTCTCCTAATGTGTTATCTTCTCATTCCATACTATATATTTCCTATATTATAAGATAACAACTTATTTTCCCATGTTCGGTAATTTACCTTTTTACATTTAAGATCTTAGTGGTACTTTATCAGTGGTTACACTCGATGTAAATCTCACTGTATTGTCATGATACACTTGGTAAAAATTATGCCATATAAGTATGTTTAATGCCTTGTACATTATACTTCCACCTTTATACCTAAATTCCCTAAAATCATTATTTGGTTAACCATTCAATTCTATTTATTGATAAACCATGTACACACAGTATATTTGTCCTGCCATATGATTTTATTCTTCAGCACTTTGAGAGTAAAGCTCAATCTCTAGCTTTATTTTTAAATTTTATCAGCCTATTATCCTTTACCAATCATTTATTTAGATTATTTCTATATCATTAAGATAAAGTTGTAAGCCTATTTCATCTAATTAATTTTATGGGATAGTTACGAGTCACTTTTATTTTACTAAACAGTTATAGGTCCTATTACGTAAATGTTACTATTTATTTGATAATTTTTTTTACTATTCAATTGGTCATTTTCCATCCTTCCTTTTCTTCATACAATTATACTTTAGGGTATTTCATCCTACCATATATATGCATCATTCCTAACACACATTCTTAAGTAATACACCTCTTCTAAATTTTCTTTAACTTACATCTAACATCTTACACACTACCTATTCCATACCATATCTTTATATGTCAATTTCACATTCCATTATCCTTACACCATGCCTTATCAAATCTCAGCCAATAACCATGCATATATCCCCACATTCCATGCCAATTTCATGTCATACCTCACATTACCATCCTAATATCCCATATATTCATGCCATGCACCTATGCACATGCCATGAGGTACATATCATGCATTCGGCCACACATACCTCACATGCTTCCATATATTTTTCACATCCAAAACACTTCAGCATCATCTTGTCTACTCTAATTACCCATTCTAGCATACATAACACTTCTAAATTATTTTGCAGATATACACTAATTAATTTCCATGCACGCCCATATACCTCAAATTCCATAATTTTCTAAAATACAATGCAAGTTTCAATTAAATTCACTTACAGTAGGCTCCCAATCATTTCAAAACCATTCTAGAATCATCAATTCCATCTTCCTCCACCATTTGGCACCATTTCCAAAAATGGCATAATAAAGGTTTGCCTTTAAAAATTCCTATAAAATTCCACATATCTCCAAACTAAAAACTCTCTTGACCTACAATATCACCATACCAAGTGCCATATATGAAAAATAAAAACTTAAGAAAAATCAACTTACTCACCAAAAGAGTGCTATTCATCAAGTGCTTATATCTCACTTCTTAGGCATCCTTTTCCATTTTTATTAGTTGGATTAGCTTTTAGGTGTCGTAGAGGTCAAGATCTATATAAGGATTATGGGATTTTATGGTGGAATGAGAGAGAAAAGAAGAAAAATAGGAGAGGGAGAAGAAAGAAAATGGCATCAGCTTCTATGGGGATTTTAGTGGAGATGATGGCTTTTGGTACATGTGGTAGTCTCACATGTGCAAGCGCATTTATATTAGATAGGTGGAAGGCTCAGATTGCTCCACATGGTGATCTAATGGTCCGTTTTAACTCAATTTTCTTAGAAATTTTAGAAATTCAAAATAATTTCTCTAGACCTCTAAAAATCATGATTCTAGTGCCAAAAATTCTTAATTATGCCCATTAAGGTTCCCACAAAATCTCAAGCAAAAACTCCTTTGGGAACTAAGGTCAATATTCATTCGTGTAATTCAAAATTTTAAAATAATTATATTAAAATTCCTTCGCCGATGGACCCATTAGAATTTTTTAGCTTCAAGGTATGATATTTTCGGGTCCGTTTGGGCACTTCTTAGAGCTACCCTAACACAACCTCAACTGATGTCATTATTCACGAGTTCTCAGCATGGAAAGATTTATTGATTTTGCTAAAAATTTTAATTCACTTGTTTTCATCATTTTTTGGTTGGTCAAAGTTTGGTTGACCAATACCCCTTTTTGGCTACTATGTGACCCCTTAGTGTCTTGAGTGTCACTGTATCAAGCTTAAGAGTACTATTCACAAAATGATGATTTTTTAGGTGTTGCAATTATTCCCTTTTCAAGAAATTTTGTCCTCACAATTTTTCATAGTTATATGATTATTTACCTCAACATTCCATTTTTTTTATATTCCTAACCCTTTTTCCATTTACTAGGTTTAGACCTTTGTATTTCAGTTGTCTATAGCTTTTTATAGGTGCACCTTTATTCTTCATTCATTATTCTTGGGCACTCTAAATATATAAAACTCTTAGTTCCTTTTAGATCTTCCATTCTGCACTAAATAGGTTCCAACCCGTATCTATTCTTTACTTTGGTTATAGGTAGAGCTCCCTTAATATGCTCTTTAGCACTATTACATCGATTCCATCATCTTTTTATTATTAGGTAATACCAAATAGTATACTTCTACAATATCCCATGTTTCCACACTCTGTTCCCAATTAGAATATAGAGCACTGCAAAAGTGTTCTTACATACTCACCTTTATTCCTATGCCAAGCTGTACCTACCTCTATTTCCTTAGTTTTTTTTGTTTTATACATAAGACAAATTCTTTCTCTTCTGGACTTATTTGCCCTTTATCTCATTCACAATTGTTTGTATTGTCTTATTCTTGGGTACTACGCTTTAATGCAAATTTTAGGCATTACAAGGTAATATCCTCATTTAAATTTTTTTATGATCCTTTTTATTTGAGCTCTCTTTTAAGATTCTTAGGTATTGGACAATGCATTCTTTTTCTTTGTTTATCCACATTACCCTTGGTTCACCTTATTATAATTCTCCTAGAGTAATTCCTTAATCATCTTAACTGTATGCCACATTACTCTTTCCTTATCATTTTTTTCAACTAGTTACTTACCCATATTTTCATGCCTTAAAGACATTTAAGAACATCTTTATCACTAGTTTCCTTTCATATATCCAATAGTTCTTGTACTTCACCCTTCTCATAGTTGTTTTCATATTCACTGACTACCTTGTCCACTTCCCCTCTTAGGCTCCAAGTGTTAAACTATTTTTTTTCTCTCTCAGAATTATCAATATGCTTTTCATTATTCTATTCTTATTGTATCCTCATAAGGCTCTCATCTTGAAATTCCTAGTCCTTTCATTACTCATCCATTCAAATTGACATTAGTCTCAATTCTCTTTCTAATCATTGTTCTTTATCATTCCCTTTCTACTATCACCACATCATTTCTCTCACGTTTCCTTAGCTCTGTCAAGTCCCTTTTTATATCAAGGCTATTAACATGTCATGATCATTTGATATAACGCATGCATATATTTTTTGTTATGAAAAATATGTCAAGCCTAATGCAATTATACAAAATGTTAAAATGCAACTTAAGCTACATAATACAATGCCCAGGCTTAATAATAAATGCATCAAGGAAGAATAACAACCCTCATCCTTAGGGACCTTAACAAGCATTTCCTATCCTTAGTTCGATCCCTACTCTTTTATGATGATCCTTTAACTCAGCCTTGCTAAACATTTGTATCTTACTTCTATTTAATTTTTGGTTTCACTAATCCCATTTTCCTTTTTAGCTCTCATATTCTCTTATTCCTCAATATTGCTATCCCATGCCTTGACCCTTGTAACTTTTCTTACCCTTCAAGGGTTGATGACATCTTCTTCAGCTCATATTAGGGTTATAGGCAACTAGGTCACCTTATTTATGGCTTAATCCATTACCCATTATAGCTTTATGGAAGCATTCAACCTTACTACGTATAACCCACAAAATCGTTTCTTGATCATTAGGTAGAACCTAAGTCCACCACTACTTTTTTTTATCTCTCGGGGTTCCTTTAAACTTTCCTTTAGTTTTCATTATCTTTCTTATAACATTAATTGCCTCCGCATTTGATACTCCAGTCCATGTAAGAGTATACCAACTCCTTGTTACCTTTTATCTACTCCTTATTTACAATATTGAGCTAGACTTCACCTTTCCTCTCTTATTTAGAGTTTTATTTACCTTATAATCATTTTATAGTCACCATTTAATATGTAGGGTTACTACACTTTCCCCTTTCAGATGTTTCTATAACTTTTTATTAGAATATTCACATAAGTCTATCCATGCTATCTACTAAGCTTATTTCTTTTCCTCACAGTTTTATCGATTTCCACATATTTTTTTCATTGACAACACTAACTAACTTAACTTAGGAGGAAAAGTGTTATACAAAGTCATAATATCATTAATTTTGCCTTGTAACACCTGCATCCTGAGGCTCTAGGAATAATGCCATAAGGTTCGAGAAGAGCACTCGGGGTGCGAGGTCACTTGCATGTGGATCGAGGTAGTGTCATAGGTCATAAAACTTTAAGGGGCCTTAACTGTATGAAAAAGGCAAAATAAAAATTTTTTTAGTAGAACCAACAATTCATTTCAAGCTATAAGCTACCTATTGAGTCAATAAAATTTTCTCGGGTCAGGACTGACCCGAGATGAGCCTGGACAGACTAAAAAATAATGGACCCTAAAGCTAGAAATCATACTGAGTCTAATGGTGAAAGAATTTTTGAAATCGGAAGTTGTTTTCAAAATCTCATAATTTTTTAGGTTGGCATAAAAATTGAGGTAGTTTGAAAGTTGCCCTATTGGATGAATTTGGCCACAAAAATTTATAAGCAAGTAGAGCAGATTAGAATAGGAATTTTAAAATAAATGGTGTAATTTTTAAAGGTCCGAGTGAATTTTTATGAATTTTTAAAGTTTCCTAAAAAATCGGGATGGTTCGAGAATTTTTGAGACAATTTTGAGGTGTCAAAATAGGGCCCACAGCAATGCCAAGTGGTTGAGTAACCATGCCAAGTGGCTAGGAAGCCAATACAAGTGGATTTCCACTTAAAAGATCAAAACCCATTTTTCCCCATTTTCCCCTTTCTACCTAGAATTCTGGAAACCACTGCCTTGGTATTCAGGCCATAACTTTCTTCTCTATTAGCCAAATGAAGTGATTCCAGTGGCTAAAAATTCTTTAGGATGTCAAGAATCATAAGGAAAAATAATTAGACCAAACAGAGCTATGGTTTGGGAAAAAAATCAAACAAGGTGCCTAGGTCAGAACAATCTCAAAAAATGACACCAAGGTGACTTTATAACAGTATCTCCATTATTTCTTAGGCTTTTAGGGTGATTTTTTATTCTAAATCATAGCTAACATTTGTGTGGTGGTGTGTATGAGGTATTGGTAGCCATTAAAGGCTAGATTAGTCGTTACAGAGGAGGAATAAAGTCACTATGCTTGTTGGAATTAGGGCTGGCAGCAAAGGCTGTATAGGAAAGACATCTTCAAAATGTTATGTAAGTGAATTTACAACTTTTTCTTCTTAGGTTTTAGGTGCCTAGGTTAGTAAAATTTGTGATATGGTGGCTGGAATGTTAAAATTAGGGTTAATTCCTTCTTTGGTAATGATGAAAAATTAAATATCTAGCATGTTAGGAAGTGTGTTTTGAGCAGTTTATCCAAAATAGCTTTAATTCCCTTATTGTTTTTATTGGATATGAATGCTTGAGATTATTATACATGGGTTGGAATTTAATTTTATTATTGTATGACATGTGAGGATGAAGTTTAAGGCCATTTTAATTGTGAAATATTAGTGAAAAATGCATTGGAAGTTAGTACTTAAGAGTCATTCTTAGTGTATTACATGATGGTGGCAAGTAACCTATGATAATATATTTGGAATTGAGTATGTATTGGCATGACATGTGTTTATGATTGAGTTTTGATGCCAAGTAAAAGGGTAATGGGATTTGAGTACATTTTTTCCTAGTATCCGAAAGTATGCATTAGTGACATGGCTTGTGAGATAGCTTTTAAAGATGTTTAGCATATGCACAATGTTGGTTATGAATTTAGCCTCTAATAATCATGAACTTCAAAGGATGAACAAGACATATGAACATAACAATGAGCACTTGAACTATGTATTGAATTGCCTAGAAAGTCTTGAACTAAATAATGTACCTAAAACTTAAGACAATGACTTAAAAGTGACTTTAAATAGGTTAATAAATTGAACCCTCCTTGTGCCTTTAAGAGGCTAAAAGCGAATTATATTTTGGACATAGATTTGGCCCAGTGACAATGGCATGGGCCTAGAATTTTGGTTAGGAAATTGGCCTAGTTTTAGTGGCTTGGATGCCTATATTTTGGCCATGGATTTGGCCAAGTTTTAATTGCCAATTGTGCCAACATCTTAGCCATGAACTTGGCCTAGTGCCCAGTATAAAGTTTAAAGGAATAGTGAAAACTGACATGAAATTGGACTTAAAATAGTCACAAAAGACTAACTTCCAAAAATGGTCGAAATGACCTATAATTGTCCAGTTGACCTCTACATGAACAAAAAATGTCATTGGACCAAAAATATTAGTTTCAAAGTGGAAATGCCCTGATAGATTATAATATAAGATACCTTAAATTTTGGCAGTGATAGACTTAAAAATTATCTTGGGAATTTTACCCGATAGAGCTAAAAAGTGGTTATACCAGTCTGATTAAAATTTTCAAATATACGATAAAATTTTTATCTGTCTATTTTTGAGACTCAAATATTATAAGAACAATATTGGCTAATAACTAAAGTTAAATTGAGATACTTAGCCCATTGGTTAGACACCCATTAGATTGGTTGACCAATCAACTTAGGGTTTTACAGCTATTAGTTATTAGTGACAAGAAAGGTTTATAGACTAATCTCTATTATGTCACCCAGTTATTTTAGATATTCATTGGTGACTAGAGAGGTCTACCAACTGATCTCCATTATGTAACCCAATTCTTGTCAATTATTTGTGGTTGGGGAGGCCCACGGGCTTATCTCCATTATGCCACTTGATTTTTTTATTTATGGTTAGGAAGGCCTACGGGCTTATCTCCATTATGCCATTCAGTTATTTTATTGTGTCTGGGGAGGCTACAGCTAATCTCTATTATAGCACACATGCTGGTGCAGTAGCATAGGTCTAAAATGAGGACCACTGCACCAGTTATTTCCCCTTTAGATCTAATGTCTTAAAGTGTCGTCTTCCTAGTTGGGCCAAAGAATTAAATCAAATAAATAATCAGATTGATTATGAATAGAAAGATTAAGTACAATGGAACAGGGTTTCCTCAGCTTTGATAAGATGCCTATTAAAGGGCATTCTAGACATTTTTACATAGATGTGCTAGATTGGTTTAAATAATTAATGTAAGTAAATATATATACATATAAGGCAAGAATACTACTGTAAGACATATAAATACCTGAGAGAGATAAAGTTAAGTAAATATGAATAACTCTTTCAAGAGAAGTAATAAAAATATAGTAAAGGGTATTTTAGTAATTTTCCACTTTGAAGACAGATTAAGTAATTCTTCCAAAGTTGCATGTACTAAGTAACAATGCTCACTTTA